>JAAGKR010010319.1:7500-23219 GCA_011419295.1 Clarias macrocephalus | reverse complement strand
TATATATATATATATATAAATCGTATCATACCATCTTTTATTTTCATTGACATTTATTTAATTTCAACTAATGTCATAAACACAATTCCTTCATTAGAATCTGTTAATTTGGTTAAATACCAAGTAACATTTTGTTCAACAGAAATGAATGAGTAAATAAACTGAAAGTGTCCTATTTTCCTCTGTTTTCCTTCTCTAGTATCTCTATATGAGCTGTTTGTGAGTGTAAGATATGTGTATAAGTTGTATATAACATGTATATATTATTATGAATAAAACAGTTAATATAATTTACACTCAGGTGGTTTACAGTAAGTTCAGTAGTAATAATAATAATCAGAGTGTATCACTGTGTTATTACACACTCATCTGTCTGATTCTGTGATCTTTGCTGTAATTGGTGCGGTGACACCTGACCTTACACCTCGGCCTCTAGTGTGTGTGTGTGTGTGTGTGTGCGCGCGCGCGCGCGGACTGGGAGAACTCACCTTCAGTGAACTGGGTATGAAACACTATCTAGTGTTCTGTGCGCTAGTGACAGAAAGGCAGGATGAACATGGACATCACACACTCCCAGGTACGAGTGGGGACTAACCCGTTTCCCCTGGGGTGTGTGTAGACTGGGTATATATTATTCTCAATGATGTGACACAGAACAGAAGAATGAGATGTTCCTGTGAAACTGTACAGTACCGTGTATATTCACAGAGGTATGAATGTTGCCCAAGTGCTGAAGAAACAGATACGTCTTTAGTCGTCGTTTAAAGATTGACATCTAGAGGAAGTTTATTCCACCTCCTAGGTACCAGAACAGAAGAGAGCCTAGATGTACATCTTCCTCGAGGCCTGAGAGATGGTGGGACGAGATGCGAGCGGTGCTGGAGGGTCAGAGGGAGCGTGGTGTGGTGCGGTGCGGTGCGTGGTGTGATTAGAGCAGAGAGGTCAGTGGGTGCTGGGACGTTTTCAGCTTTGTAGGCGAGTATCAGGGTTTGGAATTTGACACAGCAGCTACAGGAAGCCAGTGCACAGAGCAGAGGAGTCCTGGGCCAAGAGCAAAACAAGACGTGCTGCTGCATTCTGGATCAGCTGCACAGGACGAAGGGTGGACAGAGGCAGACCTGCAGGAGTGAGGTGCAGTCGCCTGTGTGGAGAGAAATCCGTGGATTCGTCTGATGGTGACGCTTGGTGACCCTAGCAAACACTAGCAAACCGCCGCAGTTTAACTCACATTTTTGAGTTTGATTCCTGTTCAGTTCTGAGTTTAGTCCCTGCTGCAGAAGTTCTTCTCTGATCCAGGATCAGTATGTGGTGAACTCCTCCATGTCCCTCAGCTTCTCCTCAGTTCTTTACACTCCTCAGTGTTCTCCACCTCTCTGTGTGGTTCCATCACACCCGCACACTGTGTTTGGCAGGAAGTGTGTGTGTTTCTGTTCTTTCTGTGTGTTTATCTCACACGCAGTGGTTCCCCATTAATGTTTGTAATTCTACCTGTTGTGTGCCCTTTGGCCTTTGACTATTGTAGGTGGTGTATTTTATTCTATGTGTGTGTGTGTGTGTGTGTGTGTGTGTGTGTGTGTGTGTGTACCTCTCCATACTCTCTCCTCCCCTGTTCATTTCAAGGTATAAACCGGTGGTCAGGCTCCCTGTGGCCACAACTCCCACACTGACAGACGTAATCTCCAAAATGGCTGCGCACACACACACACACACACACACACACACACACACACACACACACACACACACACACACACACACACACACACACACACACACACACACACACACACAAAGTGAGAACCTGCTGTGTAATGTCTACTCCGGTGTGAGTGTGACAGAGTCTGGGACTCCAGACATTCAGCATGCATATAATAATAATAATAATAATAATAATAATAATAATAATAATAAATACAGTATTGTGCTCAAGTAAACAAAATAATCGCCAAAACAAGTCTTACTAATCAAACTGACAGGAACAGATTTGATGGTGATCAAATAGAGTCCCATGTGTTATAATGTGTTGTAATAAGAGTGACACACCTGGACACCTCTGTGTGTGTGTGTGTGTGTGTGTGTGTGTGTGTGTGTGTGTTGTACTCTCACTGTACACATTGTTCGTGCTCCCGGTGCCGGTGACAGTCCCGGTTCTGTCTTTCCTGATGAACAGTCTGGTGTGAGATTAGAGCTTCCTGCAGGTGAGTGTAGCAGCGCCGGTCAAAGCCGCCACGAGCGACCAGCCGCTCGCGCTCCATGTCGCCATCATCAATGCGGGGGCGCACCGGGGAGAGCGTGGATACACACAAACACACACTGGGTGTTGCATAAACTTTCAGGGGAAACTCAGATGCCAACACAGGGGATGCCAGATTACGTCATCTGTTTATTTGCATATTCTATGAGGGGTTTTTTTTGTATCTTTTTTTTGGGTGGGGGGGATTTCAATCCCACCTGTCATCAGGGCCACTCCCACATCAAAGCTACAACCACCAACCAGGGAGGGCGGAGACTTTCACGTGTTTCCTTCGAGCCACGTGACACATGAGTGTGTGTGTGTTCATCCTTCACAGAGCCCGTGTGTCTCCTCAAACACTGCTGTCTTATCTAACTCTTCCTTTGTAGTCTTCTCTCGAACCAGACAGAGCATTGTCCTCTCTAAATTACTCTTCCTCTCTCATTTACACACACACACACACACACACACACACACACACACACACACACACCTTTGTACATCCTCCCTTACACAGTAAAACTGATGAAAACTCAACGTGATAAAAGTGCTAAAATAGAGGCTTGTTGGTGTGTGATGTAGATGTTACACACCAAGTCACAGTGAACACATTCACAGCAAATAACACACACTTCTCATCACAGCGTTTATTACTATACAATAATGTACACGAGAAACAGAATAATGAAGGAGACAGTGGAGAGGAGAGATTGAGTACGAATGATTCTGCAAGGAAGAGCATAAAACAGAGATTTAATGAATCATATAAAATAAAAGAAGATTCATTATGAAAGATTTATTCTAAAATACTCTCAATGAAATGACAAACAATGCAGGATGAAATAAAAAACACTATTAATTTAAAAGATTTAACCTAGAGTCAGGATGAAAAGAGAATGTGTCATTTTAAAAATGATTTAGTGTGTCATTTCACTGATTCATTATAAAAGATTTGGTATGATTCAGCAAGAATAATTCAGAATGAAATAGTAGAAGGACTTACTATTAAGTATTCGAAATCAAAATAAGAAATGAATCATTCTAAGAGAATCATTCTAAAAGATTTAGTATGAAAAAAGATTTGGTATAAACACTACTGGGTGAACTTAAAATGATTCATCATAAACGATTCAGTATGAAATAAAAAAACATTCTAAAAGCTTTAGTATAAAATGACAAAAGTTCAATATAAAAGGACTGAAAAGGAAAAAACTTTTATTATAAAAGAATCATTATGAATTCAGAGTAAAAAGAAAATGATTCATTATAAAAGAGTTGATATAAAATTAGTATTAGTTGTAATTCAGCATGAACAGTTCAGAATGAAATAATTAATTTATTATAAAACATTCAGGATAACATAAAAGATTCAGTATGAAATGGGTTTGTTTGCTGCAGCACCTCATCCTCACTCATTAACACAATTATCAACACACTCATAGACACACTAATTAACACACCCATTAACACACTCACAAGGTCTAATAAACCCTTTAATTATGCTTAATGAACTTCACACTCTCACACACTCAGTACCCGGGTCTCAAGTCATCTAATCAGCATGCAAAAGAGACCTCACTAACTCCACACACACACACACACACACACACACACACACACACACACACACACACACACACACACACACACACACACAATATTATTGCAGTGATAATGAAGCACAACATTTTCATTTAAAACAAGTCTCATGTCAGTGTGTTTTTGGTTAAAAGCACCAGAGAAGGTTTTGGTTTTAAAAGCACCTGGATTGAAGAACAGTTTGATACACAGTCCGTGATTACAGTCACACACACACACAAACCTGATCATCAGACGTCATCAGACGTCTGTCACTCTGACCAGTAAATGACGTGTGTGTGAGTGTGTCTGTGTGTGTGAGAGAGTATGTGTGCTCCTGGTCCAGTCTGGGTGCTGATGATGATTCACCGCGTCCTCTGCACTTTGGCCTGTGACCTCTGACCTCTAGGTGGCAGCGGTGTTACATCTGACAGGTGAGGCAGCACTGCTTGCGTATGGAGTTCAGGACGCAGCGACCGAGCAGCTTCAGTGTGGCGCAGAACTGAGCGGACATGCTGTCTCTCTTACACACCAGCATCCCTGCCACACACACACACACACACACTTTAACTACAGTATAAAGGTCATAAGGCGTGTCATTAACACAGGTGTTGTCGTTACCTCTCTCAGCTCTGCACTCCTCCTCAGCACACCTGCGTGAACTCTCGGGTTTGTCACGGTTCAGACACAGCGAGCTCTTCACCTCCTCTCCTGATCCTTCACTCACACACCTGATCACTCGCTTCTGTACACCTCCACCACAGCCCTTTGAACACTAACACACACACAGACAACTAATTCCATATTATAACACACATCAGGAGCATCTCTTCACCTTCAAACTACAGATATGCATGAGTATGCAAACAAGGACACGCCCCCACACCCCCTTTGTATTACAGATATGATAATGTCAATAACAGGACGAGTCGTGCTGGTGTCTTCTTATCTATGTAAATAATTTTTTATTCAGTGCCATCACAAGTTGAAGCCCCGTCCCCATTTTGTACGATAGCTCTAATTGTGGTTCTTGTTAAACTGCTGTGGTGTAAAAGGAGTCAATAAAATATGCTGCCTTGCTCCCAGTGGCGGCCGGTCGATACGGGGCGCAGGGGCGCCGCCCCCCTTAAAGTTAGGCAGAGAAGAATGTAACATGTAATTATTTAACATATTCCTTATTTCTTTTAATAATGAAATAAAGTCATTTGGTCACAATATTCCTCTGTATTTCTTAATATAATTTATTTGCAATAAAAAATAAATCTAAACTGTAGTTCATTTGTGTTGGTGTACGCGGGTCGCCGGACAAACAAATGTCTATGTAGGCATGTACATTTTTGAAAAGCATGTGACCTGAGGCTGAGCTCTGATTGGATCTGTTCAAAATATCCTTGGGGTGGAGCATTGTGCGCCCTAAACCCTCCCACTTTTGTTCTTAGCGAATCAATATTGTTTTTAAATATTTGGGCTCATGTGATTGGACCATGTGATTCTCAACCAGTCTTTTCCAGCACTTCTTATGGCGAGCGGAGCTGCTCACTGCATGTGATGTGAGTCAGGACTTTATTTTATACTAGTAGTAATGATGCGCAATCACCTGATAAATGCCTATTTACAGGCCAGTATTAAAAGTTTCATTTTTTGTTTGCGCCCCCCCAAAACAATTTTTGCACCAGCCGCCACTGTTTGCTACATCTCTAGTGCACTCGATGATTAGCAGTGATCGTGACCTGCTGCCAGGGTCCAGCGACCCACGCCACACACGGCTGGAGGTTACAGGGGGCGGAGCTTTCAGGTCTGACACTCTCATCACAGCGTTCAGGCTCCGGACAAAACACTGAGCGCTCCATCACTCCACCTCCACAGCTCTGAGAGCACTGAGAGAGAGATAGAGATAGAGAGAAATAGATACAGAGTAACCTTTGAAATGTTTCTCTAATCAGGTTGCAACTGTACTTGTGTTACTGGACCTCAGTGCAGCTCTTGACACCATTGATCATAGTATTCCCCTTCACAGATTAGAAAAGGTAGTAGGAATTAAGGGAACTGCCCTCTTGTGGCTCAGATCCTATTTTACTGATCGTTATCAGTTTGTAGATTTAGATGGTGACCATTCCTCATGTTCTCAAGTGGAGTTTGGTGTTCCACAGGGCTCAGTTTTAGGCCCACTGCTTTTTTCCCTTTACATGCTTCCTCTGGGCAACATAATTCATAAACATGGTATTAGTATTCATTGCTATGTTGATGACACACAATTATATGTCTCAGCAAAACCAGATGAGAAAAACCAGTTTGCTAAAATTGAGCAGTGTGTGCAGGACATAAGAGATTGGATGTTAATAAATTTTCTTCTGCTTAATCCTGATAAGACAGAAGTTCTAGTCATAGGACCACAAGTAGCTAGTAGTAAGCTTTCTGATCACACTGTAACTTTAGATGGCCTTTCTGTTCCAATAAAACAGTAAAAGACCTTGGTGTGATTATGGATTCCAGCCTTTCATTTGAAGCACATGTAGATAATATTACCAGGGTAGTTTTCTTTCACCTTAGAAATATTGCCAAGATAAGAAACATATTGTCACTAAATGATGCAGAAAAACTACTTCATGCTTTTATCACCTCTAGGTTGGACTATTGTAACGCCTTACTGTCTGGTTGTTCAACTAGGTGTATAAACAAGCTTCAGTTGGTGCAGAATGCAGCAGCGAGGGTCCTCACTAGAACCAGAAGATACGAGCACATCACCCCTATCTTACCTACACTGCATTGGCTCCCTGTGAAATTTCACATCCATTTTAAGATACTACTTTTGACATTTAAAGCACTAAATGGTCTCGCACCACTGTATTTGAGTGAACTATTAGTGTCTTACGATCCGCCACGCCTACTTCCATCAAAGGATGCAGGCTGCCTGTCAGTACCACGTATTATTAAAACTACAGCAGGGGGCGGAGCTTTTTCTTACAAAGCCCCAAAGTTATGGAATAGTCTTCCTATTAATGTTCGGGACTCAGACACAGTCTCAGTGTTAAAGTCTAGGCTAAAAACCTATTTATTTAGCGCAGCATGTTTGTAAATAGATGAGCCTTAGGTAAAGAGCAGATCTGGGGGACTCATGGACGTAGAGTATCTGGTGAACTGGTATGTTTAGATGCTGTCCTCCCCACTCTCATTGTTCACTCAGGTTTGTTGTGAGGTGATTGGTTGCTTTACATCTCAGTTCCCCCTCATGTCTGTGTTTCCTTCTGGCTTCTCCCTTTTAGTTATGCTGTTATAGTTAGTCCTGCCGGAGTCCGGGACGGTTCCACTTCACCATAAAGACGGTCCTGTCCTCGGCTGATTCAGACAGCTGTTCATGGGGGGGGGTCTCTCGATAGTTCAGGACTGGAGTTTCCTACAGTCTACCTGAGCCTCCAATAATGAACTGGACTCCATATGAACTTAAACACGTCTCCTGTTATACTGAACTTCCAGCCTCCTAACACACAGTATGAGGTCAGATCAATCCCTGCTCTCCGTTATCACCCAGATGAGGATGGGTTCCCTGCTGAGTCCGGTTCCTCTCAAGGTTTCTTCCTATTGCCATCTCAGGGAGTTTTTCTCTCAGCACCATCACCCTCAGCTTGTTCATCAGAGATCTGATCATTTAATTTTTTACAAATGTTCTCATATTTCATACACATTTCCATAATTTTAATAAATTTAAGTGTCTCAAATAAAGAAAAATGCTCTTACCTCTAGACAGATCTTATTTGGAAAAATAGCATAGTCAACTATGAAATGAACCAGCCTTAGCTTTTTGTGTGTGTGTGTGTGTGTGTGTGTGTGTGTGTACCTGTCCCCAGTGTGTGTGTTTCCACTCCAGTGTAGGAGGTGATGGCAACGGTTGGTCTGAGCAATGAAAGGGTCTCAATACTCGTCCACTCTTAGAGTCCACACACTGCACATCCCTGTACTTCATCCCACTGACACACCCCTCAGTGCACTGACACACACACACACACACACACATTGAAATTCAATGGGTATGAGTCCTGTGCATCATCAACACAATTTAGTGTCTTACAGACATCCTGTCTCAGTGTGTGTGTGTGTGTGTGTGTGTGTGTGTGTGTGTGTGTGAGAGAGAGTGACACACCTTTCTCCACACAGCACAGGGTTGAAGGTTACAGTGTTGTGCAGGTTCGGGTTTGGCGGTGCTGCTGCAGTCAGAATCCCGACCAGAACTACACACCACTGACCTCCACACCGCTCCTAGACCACAGGAGGTAGAACACTGACACACACACACACACACACACACACACACACACACACACACACACACACACACACACACGGTGTAAATATTATTAATGTTAATTGGTAGAGATTTTACAGGTATATAAGATCTTTACCTCACTCCAGTTGCCCACGACCCAGAATGCCCCTGTGTTCTTGCCGTCTCCTTTGGACCTGCTGGGGTTTCTGGGTGTGTGTCTGCTCTTCTTGATGATGACCCTGGGGTTGTGTGACCTCGGCTTTACTTTCAGGATCCTCTGCTTGGAGGCCCTGCTGTGTGTGAGTGTGTGTGTGGGTGCTTTAGTGGTCACTGGGGCAGGTGTGTGTGTAATCGTTCTTGTCCTGGCTGGTTGTGTTGTAGTAATGTGTGTGTGTGTAGTTGGCATGTCGTATGGCTGGACTGTAGTCTGAGGTGTGTGTATAGTGCTGAGAGGTGTGTGAACAGTGAGCGTGTCCTCTCTGTCGTCCTCCATGATGTAGTCGTAGCCCGGTGTGTACGCCGGTCCGTCCGGGGGCTGCTGCAGGTCTGCGCTGCCCTCCTCGTCCTCGCCCCCGTCCCTGGTGTCGTCTTTCACACTGCTGTTAGTCACCAAGATGAAATCCTGATCGTCTTCGTGTAATACACTCGGAGTCGGAGTGTGCGGTGTGTACGGTGTGTGTGTGGGATTAGACGTGATGCTATCGGGATTGAGACTCGGAATCCGAGTCGGAGGTCGCGGCCGAGTTTTGAAACAGCTCTGGAGGTTACAGAAGGTTGTGGTTCGAGGCCGGGTCAGGGGGTCGCAGTGGATTTTGGGTTCTTTTAAACAACTGACGTTACGGGATTTCACACCTCCACCGCAGGACAGAGAACACTGCAGGAGACACAACACACCCCGCTTACACACACTAAACACACTGCTGAGGTCAGCATGGTAATCATACACACATTCACATGAACATTATCCCATTTATGATGACAATCTCTTTTAAGGAAATCACAGAATCCATTACTTCTTCATGTGATCCTGCAATAATCATGCAAACTGGTGTCCCTTTGACCCTATGAACTGCTGATCTAGTAACCATATGACCTAGTGATCCAGTGATTCCATGACCCGGTAATCCAGTAACCCCATGACCCAGAGATCTAGTGACCAATGACCTGATAATCTAGGGACTTGAATACCTGTTGATCTAGTGCCACATGACCCTCTGTCCAAGTGCCCCATGACCTAGTGATCCAGTGACCATGTGAGTTAGTGACATATGACCTAATAATCTATTAATACAATAACCCAGTGATCTACTGATCCATGACCCAGTGATCTAGTCAGTTATGGCCCAATGATCTAGTGCACCATGACCTGGTAATCTAGTGACCCAATGCCCAGTGATCTAGTGACACATGATCTGGTAATCTGGTGATTTGACAACCTGTTAATCCAGTGAGCCCATCACCATGTGATCTAGTGCCTCATGACCTGGTGACCTACTGCCCCATAACCCAGTGATCTAGTGTCTTGTCATTTAGTGCTGGAAACTTTATGAACAATTCATTTGGTGATCAAATGATTCTGTCCTCTAGTGATCAAGTGACCCCACAATACTGCGCTCTAGTGATCCCATTACCAAATGATGTTAATTAGCAACTTTAGGATCCATTTATTTTCTTGATCCATGATCTTGTGATCTTGTAACTCCATGATGCTGAGACTTTGCTGCTAGGACTTGATTCTGTCATCATGCAAACTGTATCATCACATGATTCCATAGTCCTTTTTACCCAGTTGATGTTGTTGGTCTTTCGGCTGCTCCCGGCAAGGGGTCGCCACAGTGGACCATCCGGTCCGCACATACAAGCTTGACATGGGTTTTACGCCGGATGCCCTTCCTGACACAACCCTCCCATTTTTTATCCAGGCTTGGGACCAGAACTGCATCCAGTGGCTAGAGTTTCGGCACTGACTGGGAATCAAACCCTGGCCTTAAGTGCCCTAATCCTTTTTACCCAGTAATCTTCATAAAATGATATAACTATCCAATCCATTCTGCATAAACCAGTGACACCCAGAGTCTCACCTCGCTCCAGTTCCCCACAGCCCAGGCTGAGCCACAGGTCACGTTCCTGTTGCAGGTCACGGCTGCTTTGGGTTTGGGGAGTTTCCTGCAGTCGCCGGAGTGCTGCACTCTCTCCTCTCCAGCCATGGTTCTAACACACAGGACTGTGCGCTTCCTTATTCCATCGGAACCGCAGGTGGCTGAACATGACTGCCATCCGCCCACCCACCACCTGGTGATTAGACATTAACTCTTCAGCTTCAGGTCTGCAGACGAAGCTAATACATAAACAAAAGCAGAGGCAGACCTGGCAGGACAGTCCATGTTCTTACAGTGGCGATGTCTGTCATCAGGCCGAGTGTCCGGGTCACACAGCTCCTCCTCCACCACTCCAACACCTGCTCTGAAACACCGCACCGGCTGCTGCTGCTCACCTGCAGGACCAGGGGTCATCATAAAGCACACAGGTGCAATAATTATATTACCTACACTTTAACATCTGACAAAGATCATATAAAATGGTAGCCCGTGGTGTGTTTTGGTTTCCACAGTTTGTCCACCAGGGGTCAGTACAGAACAAAAGGAGTGAGAGACAGTGTTTCCTACGTGCTGGGTTTTAGCTTGGAGTGCATGAGAACTCTGCTGAACCTCTGAGTGTTTGCAGGGTTTGTGTGTTACTCTTCATGTCAGGTGTAATTTCTGGTACAGCAAAGTGTACATCAATGTGCCTCAGTGAAAAAGGACACTTTCTTCTTCCAGAATGATTCAATCGTGTCTATTTTTTATTCTGTTTATTAAATCTGTTTATGATAAGATCCTCAAGTAATATTGGAAAATTGCTCATGATGTTGAAGCACAAACATCTTAAATGTCCTTGTGCGAGGATAAAACTAATCTTATTTAGAGAGGTCTTTATTCTTCCCTTTTCAGAGAGTTCTTAGTAAGTGTACAACACAGGCGTTCCTCACCTTGTCCACAGGTGGCGCTGCAGTCAGTCCAGGCTCCGTATTTCCAGCGGTACTGAGATTCCAGCACATCATTTTCCTCTGTGCTGTTCTTCTTCAGGGTGAACTCGTACCGCACGCCGGGGTTCGTCTCCTGAAACAGCAGCTACACAACAACAACAACAACAAGAGAAAAAACACACACAAAACTCAGGACGACTCAAACTTAGAATGACTTACAAGTGTACGTAACATTGTTGCTGTTTTAACATTCATACACACACAGATAGCAGTGTTACCTCGTTTCTATGTGTGTGTGTGTGTGTGTGTGTGTGTGTGTGTGTGTGTGTGTGTGTACCTGCACTATAACAGGTTCTGTTGTAGGCCCAGGTGATGTGAGGTTCTCCAGATTGCCGCTGCGCTCGTAGTAGAACTTGACTCCGCCCACCTGGTACTCACCGTTCCACTGGATGATGTAATTGCCGTTAAGGTAATATTTGTCGGAGTCTGCCGCGCGCACCACCAGGAAGTTCGCCGCCTCCCCCACTTCCGCTATCACTATGTTCCTCGCTCCCTCTGGGATCAGAACCATGTCTGTGTAGCCTGATACACACACACACACACACAGACACACACACACACACAGACACACAAACGTATTTATGTCTGTACTTGAGATATAGTAGAGTTGTTTGCTTCTGTGTGTGTGTGTGTGTGTGTGTGTGTGTGTGTGTGAGACATACCGTATCCATCTCTCTGAGTGTACGTGCCATTCAGTGTCTCACAGCTGGAGCCGTCACCGAGACACACACCACATCGATCCTCCACTGCCTTCGAGTTTATCGCATAATCACAGCCCACCTCCTACACACACACACACACACACACACACACACAGTTTACAAAGTGACTTCAATTTCTTACATAAATATGGTCCACTTTATTATATTCTTAAAGCTCCCTCAGTACATGGATTCTACGCTCTGATTGGTCAGAAGATGTTGATTAATTCTCTATAACCTGTGAAGCAGTGAAGTTTTATTTTAATGCACTCTTATAGGTTATAGTTTCCATAGCAACAGCTTATTCTCTATACACAAGGATATGTAAAGAGAGACTGGTGAGGGAACATGCGTTTAAAGCTGTTATAACATAAGTGAAACACACACACGCACACACACACACACACACACGTACACACATGTACACACACAGACGGAGAGTAAGCCACACCCAGCCACTCTACCTTGCACACACCATTGATGCAGACGTTCCTGCTGCTGTTGGAGAAACAGGGAGTCCCGTCAGTCACTGCGTCCAGCATCCTCTCTGTAAAGTCCTCAGTCACAGGCCTGCAGTGCAGCTCACATGGGTGGGCTAAGGGTGGGCAGAGAGGGAGGGCGAGAGAGAGACAGAAAGAAAGAGATGATGATGATGATGATGATTGAGCAGCCTCAAAGAAAAACTTAACACCATAATTTAACCTTAACCTGTTTACTAATCAGTTTCTAGCTCCTGATTGATTCATTAATCATATACAGTGTGTGTGTGTGTGTGTGTGTGTGTGTGTGTGTGTAACGGTTTTGCTCTTAAACGTTGATCTTACAGTGTGTGGTGATGGGGATCCACTGGTACAGCTGGTTGTGGTACGGGACCGTGTCAAACTCGCTGCACTGCATGTCTCGAAACGACGGCTTCTTCTTAGCACACGGCGCCGTGTTACAAATCCTGTAGCGCCTCCGCTCACCTGTACAGTACTTCCCTCCGAACGCTGGCCTGAGAGAGAGAGAGAGAGAGAGAGAGAGAGCAATGAAACCTAAATGAGTTTAAACAGTGGAGATGAAGGAAGAGGAAGAGGAAGACAAAGTGTCCTACTTCGGTTTGTCACACTCTCTGTCTGCTGATTGGACGCCGGAGCCGCAGGTGCGCGAGCAGTGAGACCAGGTGCTCCACTGGCCCCACCCACCATTCACCGTCTCAGGTAACTTCCCCACCACCACACACTCGCCTGAGATGCACCACTGACACAGACACACACACGTCACTGTGTTCATCATCATTACACTATGTGTACATGTGTATCATCCTGTATGTTATTATGCAGTGACCCTATGATGTGATGAAACTTCAGCTCCAGTACAGTGTGAATATTGGTGATTTGGTGCGAGTGTGTGTGTGTGTGTGTAAGATAGACCATCTCTCTCACCTTGCCTGTGCCACACCTGGTCCCGTCTATGGGCGAGTCCAGTTTGGAGCGACATGACCCGTTCACTGAGCACCACAGAATCTGGCACACATCCTGCAGAGACACACAGCATGGGGAAGTGAGGACTCAAAACATCTGTGTGTTCCTGCAGTGTGTCCTGAGTCTCACTGTGTCTCAAAGAACTCTGGTTATATAAACATCTCCAGTGAGACGAGAAAAGCCAAATCTTACATCAGTTTCGTGGCAGAGAGTGGCGTTGGGTCCGTACTGCATCTGACACTGGTGCTGCCGAGTGTACTTCACCCCCGGGGCAAGGAGCGCTGTCGTCATGTCCTTCTTAGAAGGACGATCATCCAAACAAGAACCCCAACCACGACTGGAAGAGAGAGAGAGAGAAAGGAGAGAGAAAAGAAGAAAGAGCAAGAAAGATTGATACATAGAAAGTCAGAGTGTTAACAGTGGGAAAGGTATGTATTTGTGTGTGTGTGTGTATCTGCTTACTCACTCAAGGAAATGTGTGATGTACTGCTTGCTGCAGGTGGACCAGGTGAGAGGTGATGAGTCGTACTGCAGCTGGCGAGACATGATGTAGGGGGCGCGACCCACCAGCTCACAATCATTCCCCTGACCATCATGCTGAATTCCAAAACTACACACACACACATACAGTCACTGTCCTGACCATCATCATGTATCACGATCCCCCCAACACACACACACACACACACACACACACACACACACACACACACACACACACACACACACACACACACACACCTGTGTCCGAGCTCGTGTGCGATGGTGAAGGCTACGGGAAGTCCTGAGTCCTCGTTGATGTTGCAGGAGCGATGAGGTTGGCACATTCCAGACAGGTGAGAGAGTCCAAGTGTCTCACACGGCTGATTCCTACCTGCACAGATGTCCTTCCTGACACACACACACAGACTGAACTGAGAGGTGCTGAACTAACACATCCCATTAGTCACTGCATGTCACGTGTTTATGAATTTTGTATTTACAGTAAGTTATTACTTTGTCTTTATAGCTCATTGATTACAATAACTGGTGAGGTTATTGTCTTTTAGTGTTTGTAGCAATTCCTGGAAATTCATGTCTTAAGCCAAGGCCTCTGTTTATGTTTTGTTCAGAGTATATTTGTTCATGATGTCTATTAGAGAAGGGTGTGCACCTGCATTCCCACAGCTCTGCATGCCTGACAAAGTGGTGTATCTTTAAAGGATGCAGCAGGTGAACCAAAAGAAACCTGCAAATTGGACCAGAAGCTGTCCCAAAGTTTAGTCGTGTCCAATTCTGCCCCGTCACTAGGGGGCTCCCACATTAAGGCTACTACTACCACTCAGCCGGGAGGGCTAAAGACTATCACGTGTTTCCTCCGAACCACGTGACGCCAGCCGACCGCATCTTTTCGAACCGCTCACTCACGCACCGTTGGGGGCGGAGTAACACACTCGGAGGACAGCGCTATCCGCCCCTTCCGTTCGCGTAAGCTCACAGACGCCCCTGATTGGCTGTAGAGCCGTGATTAATGTGGGAGCACTAAGTACCTCTCATCCCTCCCCTCTGAGAGAGCTCGGCCAATCAGCTCTCTCTAGACCTCCGGCTGCGAGAGGTTACAGCATCAACCGGGATTCGAACTGGCGATCTCTGGATGATAGGGCGACAGTCTCCCACCCTACCTCCAGGTAAAGCCTCTCATACCCATTTTCAGGTTAGAGAAAATGGAATTTAGCCACTGTGTTTTCAGTTTGTCTTTGCCTCACATTTGTTGTGCTATTTATTATTGTCTCTTAGAGTTACAATTTTTCAGATAAGTTTGTGTTCCAAGCTATTGTTTCTATTGTGTTTTGCATGGAGTATGTTTTCTCACAATGTGCTCAAAATGTTATTATAGAGAATGCAGGGAGCACAGTCAGAACCACCATTCCACTAGTATTTTAAATACCATACATCCAGAACAAGTTGGAGCACATAGGAGTGGAACATCACCTCACAGCATGGATTCTGTACTGTGTGGTTACGAGTCTGACATGACTGTCTGCAGTAGGGGTGTCCTACAGGGTTTGGTCCTCGCTCCCTTACTTTTCATTGCTTACAGTGTGGACTACAGAAATTTGTGGTGCTGGTGCAAGTGGAATTGCCTCAGGATTAATATAAAGAAAAATTAAAGAGATGGTGGTGGATGACCGCAAGTGAAAACACTGCTATATACCAGTAAACATCCAGTGAATGCACAATGGGGTGATTAAATCGTACAAGTGTATGTTCATATGAATAATAAACTTGGTATAGTTTAATAATTCAAATGTGCTGTGTAGGCAAGCCTCCATCGGTTGAGGAGACTCAGGTTTTTGAAGTGCTGGGGTCATTACAGATTAAATTTTTTTGACTCACTAGTGGCATTATCTATTTGTAG
>JAAGKR010010319.1:0-2500 GCA_011419295.1 Clarias macrocephalus | reverse complement strand
ATAATGTTGGGTTGTGAAGTAATTCTGGTTAAAATAGTAAAATATGTATTTGAAGTTTTTATTTTTTATTTACAATAATACCACTTTATCATTAAATACTAGTTAATCTAGTTATTGTGGCTAGCTAACATTACACTCTAGCACCTACTGTTAAATAGTTCACCAAGGCGTATATAATGTAAATAATAATAATATCATTTTATACAGTTATGACAAATGTGTGTTTTTTTAATGATGAATAAAGAAAAGTTAGTATTAACAGAAATACTGTATTTAGACATTTTCTCCATTTCTTTCTCTCTCTGAATTTTTACCTCACATAAAATATTTGGGCGGGAAATTCGCCTCCAGAGCTGCGTGACGTCACGCGGAGCGGTTAGAACGCGCATGCGCGAGAGTACCCGCTACAGTTTGGAGCCACTACTCGGTGTGATTTGGGACAGAGCCCGCGCGAGAGCTCGAGCCACGGTGTCCGCTGAGCCCGTGAGCCCGGGGCGCGCGCGCATGTAATAAAGCGTTACAACGCGTGCAGGGTCTAACGGTAAACAGCACTTCCGGTACCGAGCACGCTCCTGTGAGTCAGCTGCTGAAACATGCATGCGTGCAGACTTTATAAGGGCATGCTGAGGAAAGTTTTAAACACACACACACACACACACGAACCTTGCTGTGCATCAGGAAAGTAGAAGTCTGACATGGAGCTGTGGAGGAGCAGCAGGAGGAGGAGGAGGAGGATGAGGAGGAGAGCTTCACCCAGCTGGAGAGGCATGATGAGGAAGAGCTGAGGAGCTGCAGAACATCTGCAGGGTTCAGCTGGAGCTAAAGATTAGGGGCGGAGAGATGGACACACACACACACACACACACACAGGGGGAGAGAGACAGAGACAGACATGGAGAGAAAGAGAGACGGGGAGAGACATAGTGAAGCTCTCTCTAAACCAGAGAGAGAGAGAGAGAGAGAGAGGGAGAGGGAGGGAGAGGGAGGTTCCTCTGAGTTATTTACACTCATTCATTATCAGACATGTTCAGGTATTCTGACCCCTGACCTCTGATTGGTCAGAAGGTGTTGATTAATTCTCTCTAACAGTGGTGCAGGTTTATATTAACGCTCTCGCTCTGATACGTTATTGTTTCCGTATGTATGTATTTATTTATTACATTAGGCGTCTGGCAGTCTGTCTCATCCAGAGCGAGCAGTGGATCCTTACACTGGGTTACTGGGTTATTAATCATAAGTACCATCAGTCACACACTGCTGGGAAGGGCTTCATTATTTATTTTAAGAAACAGATCTTAAGGTCTTTAGTCATCGTTTAAGGGTTGACAGAGACTCAACTGTATGGACATCTAGAGGACGTTCATTCCACCACTTAGCTGCCAGGACAGAGAACAGTCTAGACACATGTCGATCCCTGAGAGATGGTGGGACGGGCCGAGCAGCGCTGGAGGATCTGAGGGAACGTGGTGCGGTGCGGTGCGAGGTGTGATTAGAGCTGAGAGGTAAGTTGGTGCTGGGACGTTTCTAGCTTTGTAGGTGAGCATCAGGGTTTGGAATTGGATCCGGGCAACTACAGGAAGACAGTGCAGGGAGATGAGACGTGGTCACTCACAGGGACGTCTAATCCACTGGTAATGAACAGATGAGCGAAAGGAGTCTCCAGGGTCAGTGTGTAACTGTGTAACACTCAGAGGCAAAGCTGGAGCTCTAAGTTCTCACACATCTTCTCACACTGCTCAGTCACATGACACAGTTACAACACACAGTTACAACACACACACACGCACACACACACACACGCACACACACACACACACACACATTTCTGTACCTCTCAGGTTCCAGGCTCTCAGTGATCAGAAGGTGCAGTGTTTGTGTACTTCCGGTCTGGACCTCATGATGGCGCTGTTTCCTCACCACGTCCCCAGTGGACTTTGTTCTGCAGGATGTCTCTCACACAGCAGCAGGAAACTTCAGTGATTTCGTCATGTCTTATTTCACAACGTAACACTGCTGGAGGAGCTGATACGCCCAACTGAACTTTACACACACACACACACACACACACACACACACACACACACACACACACACACACACACACACACGCTTACGCACATATATACTGTACACACACACACCTGGAGAGAGAGAGAGAGATCAGGTCAGTGTGTGAAGTTTTTGCTTTTTCTGTCTTGTATTCAATGAGAGAACGTGTGTGTGTGTGTGTGTGTGTGTGTGTGTGTGTGTGTGTGTGTGTGTGTGTGTAGGTTTTAAGAAACATTTCACAATCACAGTGGTGTTTAAGAGAAACTCTAGCTAAACGGGTTTCATTATGCTTGTGTGTGAGTTTGTATATATGTGTGTGTGTGTATATGTGTGTGTGTGTATATGTGTGTGTGTGTATATGTGTGTGTGTGTATATGTGTGTGTGTGTATATGTGTGTGTGTGTGTATATGTGTGTGTGTGTGTATATGTGTGTGTGTGTATATGTGTGTT
>JAAGKR010010318.1:0-23221 GCA_011419295.1 Clarias macrocephalus | reverse complement strand
TATAACGGCGCGTGACAGAGAGTCGGTATAACGGCGCGTGACAGAGAGTCGGTATAACGGCGCGTGACAGAGAGTCGGTATAACGGCGCGTGACAGAGAGTCGGTATAACGGCGCGTGACAGAGAGTCGGTATAACGGCGCGTGACAGAGCGACGGTCTAACGGCGCGTCAGAGCGACGGTCTAACGGCGCGTCAGAGCGACGGTCTAACGGCGCGTCAGAGCGACGGTCTAACGGCGCGTCAGAGCGACGGTCTAACGGCGCGTCAGAGCGACGGTATAACCGTGTGACAGAGAGACAGTATAACCGTGTGACAGAGCGACACGATGACAGAGCAACAGTATAACGGCATGACAGAACGACAGTATAACGGAGAGACGGTATAACAGCGCGACAGAGTGACGGTATAATGGTGCGTCAGAGCGACGGTATAACAGCGTGACAAAGTGACGGTATAACGGTGCGACAGAGCGACGGTATAATGGGGCGTCAGAGCGACGGTATAACGGCGTGACAGAGTGACGGTATAACCGTGTGACAGAGCGACACGATGACAGAGCAACAGTATAACGACATGACAGAACGACGGTATAACGGTGCGACAGAGCGACAGTATAAAGGCGTGACAGAGTGACGGTATAACGGTGCTACAGAGTGACGGTACAGAGTGACGGTACAGAGTGACGGTATAACGACACGGTGACAGTGTACGAGTGTGAGAGCATGACAGAACTACACTAACTGTAACTCATCGCTATTACAGTTTAATAAACAATGAAATATGTTGGGCCGAATCTGTTAATTAAATAAATATAACCGTTAAATCTTTAATATACCGGCTATATTTATATCTAGTTACGTTTACACAGTGTTGTTGGTTTTTAAAGCTGAAGACGTTTATTATAATTTGCACTTTCTAATTATTTATATCTGCAGTGAGAACTCTCCCTCATCTTTATCTGTGCTTAGGCTAAAAAAATATCTAAAAATAATTTTTAAAGGCGTGTCGGAGTGTAAAGAACACAATACAATCCCGACACGAGCCGAGACGTTCGGCTCAGCGGTGCATGTTCCCAGGCCTGAGTTTTTAGTAATTAAAACTTGCGCAACAGCCTCGGTGCCACCCGTAACACACACACACATTTCTCTCTCTCTCTCTCTCTCTCCAGCCCGTCAGACCACACGCGTATCCTTACGCCACTCCTGAAATTCCACTTCCTGAAATTACAAAACACTCAGAATGCTTTCGATGTCATGACGCATCAAGACTAAAAACACCCATAACTGCACCGTGACGGCGAGAAGAGTGTCAGAATAAAGACGGGAACCTGATGAGCAACTGCACGGGTCTGCGTTCCACCGTTCATACTGGGTCCGAAAACTTGCGGGCCACCGAGGATACACGGGCAACGGACCATCGTTATCCTGCGTGCTACAGCTGCTAGTCATTAATCAGCTAGCAAAGACGAAATAGCAAAAACTTTTTCAAGTTTTCCACAAGAGCGGCGTCGACCCTCAAGTTCATTACGTTCACAAGCAGCTCGTGTCATTGCTAGAGTCGTCGCCGTTTGTGGGTGTGGCTCGAGACTTTTTTTTTTTCAACTGAATCTCTGTCCACTTTCCCCACACTGCCATCATGTGGTCATAAAAAACATAATCGGCCCTAAGTAAATGAATCTAACAGTGTTGTCTCTGCGGCTTTAAATCGCGAGGGGAATCCCGGACGCCATTTTGTCTCAGAGCTGTTTTCCACCGTATTGGACTGTGAACTCGATGTTGTTGAGGATTTCATGAAATTAGGATTATTCACCATCAGGACAATTTTACAGGACAGACATTTTCTATCATCGTGCTCCCGGACTGATTCATTGAAACCGGTGAGACATACTCATTTCTCCCAAACAGCCCCCCGACACACACACACACATACAATATACCAGAGTTTGTACATTTTCTACATTCACTCACAGACTGAGAATGTTGTATATATTTGTAAATATTAGACATCTATTACATCTATTACAGATATCTAGAACATAATTTAGGAAACAAATTTCGCAAAAAACACACGCGCACACACACACACATACATACACACACACACACAGACACACACACAGACACACACACTCTCACATGTGCTTATCAACATCCGTACACCAGGTTGATGTGAAATTCCACACACACGTCCTATTTTAATCAGCGCCACCAGAAAAACAGCGCTCCTCATACGCGCAAGCTAGCAAGCGAGTCTCCGCTAATGAAATGTCAAAGACAAGAGAAGAGACGTGGGGTGGACGCAGGGCACGCTGCTGCGCAGTAATACTAGGGTGTGGCTTAATACGGAGAAAATATGACAAGTCATGTGACTTTCAGGATCCGTTACTCCACAAACAAACTAAAAAAAGTTTGTTTTTTGTTTTGTCTCTTCTTAAATTATTATCTTCTTAACTTAATATTTTTACTCCGGTTACAACTTTTTTTTTTTATTTAAAGCTGTGTAATTTTACCAAAGTTGTCACTTTTTTTTTTTTTTCATCCAAAGCGAAATGAAACGAACCACGTGAACATTTTATTGTTTTTACTGCGTCATGGCTTTGTGCTCGCTTACATTTTATTTATTTATTTATTTGTTTGTTTATCTCACACATTCCTAGAAATATTCAAAAAAACATTTCCACACACCGCAAGAAAAAAAACAAATACAAACTTTTTTTGGCCTGCTTAATTAATTTCAAATTGTAGGCGTCGGATTTTCTTGATACAACACGACTTCTAAAACATGTACACAGATGACATCACTGTATATCTTACTGTTTTATTTATTTATTTATTTATTTTAACCTTAGAAATGAAGGTTACAGGATGTAGTTCAGGACTAAACATGATAATGGACAAATCTTCTGAAGCGATTTTTGATAATGTGGTGTCTAATAATTTGAGCGTCTCTTGGTTGTTTCTGGTATAAAGGGGGGAAAAAGTACCAAGTAAGCTTGTACACATCATAACATGTTTTTCCCCCCATGAGATGCACACAAATGGCAAGATTGTTATTAGTAGTAGTATTATTTATTTAAAAAAAAAAAAAAAAGTTGGATCAAATAAAGGGGAAAGTTTCTGAAATTATATATTATTAGACGACCATAAACTTAGGATCGGGCAAATATGTCATGATTTAAATGAAGACAAAAAGAAATTGTCATTACGGTCTTTTTAAAATAAATACATAATAAAATAAAATAATCTTAATAAAATGAATGAATATATATATATATAAATATATATATATATATATATATATCAGCTCTCTCTAGACCTCCGGCTGCGAGAGGTTACAGCACCACCCGGGATTCGAACTAGCGATCTCTGGATGATAGGGTGAGCGCTTTTACCACTGCGCCACTCGGAGGCCATATATATATTTTTTTAAATCATATCATGACAGACACTGACACACATCTATAGGTCACCGATCATCGGTCACAACCAATCAAACTGAAAAACAGACGATTCTGCTCACTGGACGATTAAACGCTTCATCTCTATTATAAACATAAAAAAATAATAATAATTTATTATTATTATTATTAGATTTTGGAGTCGAAGTGTGAGTAAGAGAATCATCACACAAAGGAATCAGCATCTGTGACTGAAATTAACAGTTGTACAAAATGCAAAAAACAATCCACAACAAAAATATATCCACTCGCTTCGCTTGGCCTTTCATTGGAAAGTTTTAAGCGGTTCCCGGACTTACACGAGACTCAGCTGAAGATCGGTTCAGCTTGCTCGTATGCCGAGACGAATTTCTTGAAAACATTTTGTTCTTGATCCGAGGCATTTGTATGATCCGCTGTACCTTTAGGTTATTTGGCAGATGCCCTGATCTTAACGTTTTAATCCTCATCATACCCCTGAGCAGTGGAGTGTTAAGGGCTTTGCTTAAGGGCGCAGCAGGAGCAAATTCCCTCTTTCCTTATATGGCCTTATCTGTTTTATTATTTATTCATTTTTTTAATCATTACTTAATATATTTATTGAACACACATACGGATCATGATATATTACAACAACCCATAGACAACATGTGCATGTTATATATAATACAATTTAAATTATACATCTGAGCAGGTGAGGGTTGAGCGAGAGAGAGATCAAGGGCCGGATAGGGGTGACATGAGAGTCACAAAAAATAAATAATAATAATAATATACTATTTTGTTAAGGTTTACATTGTGCTATATTACATGCACATGTCTACAGAATCTTGTACATCATGCTCTGTGCACTCTCTCACTGATCGTCTATACCGCTTTATCTTGTACTCAGGGTCGCAGGGGCCTGGAGGCTTAGGGCACGAGGCGGGGTACGCCCTGCACAGGGTGCCAATCCATCGCAGGGCACACACTCATTCACACACTACAGGCAATTTGGGAACACCAATTAGCCTACTCTGCAGGTCTTTAGACTATGGGAGGAAACCGGAATACCCGGAGGAAACCCAGCAAGCACGGGGAGAACATGCAAACTCCATGCATGGAATCGAACCCGGACCCTGGAGGTGCAAGGCGACAGTGCCAACTACTACATCACCGTGCCCCTATGTTCTGTTTAGGTGTTCAATAAATAAATAATATAATAAACAATAAACCAATGGCGGATCTCGAACCCGAATCCTCAGATCTGAAAACCAATAACCTAGCGAGCCACCTCTCCCTATAGATATATAAAATCTATTCTCGTACAATGCATTCTCAAGCACGCTACTTTGGTTCTATTCAAACTTCCACAAGTTTGTGCATCATCTAGCACACCTGGAGATGTTTCCTCAGTCATCTTATTATCCGTATTAAACGCGCTGTTATCATATAACCGCACTACGATTATGGGAAGCCATCAGGGTCATACTTGGTCATGTGATTCGTTTGCATTCAAAATAGAAACGTGTTAAAATTTTCTAGATTAATCACAAGCGTTAAGGCATTAATATATACGTTCCTAGAGCACCCAAAACCAGAGATTTTTGAATGGGGTCAAAAACATACCTATAAATGACTAGTTTAAAACCCTAAATATCTCCGCAAATATGCTCACTTTAAATTCATTTTAATCTCAGTAAAATGTTATATTGCCACAGGAAAAAAAAGCCATATTGTGGAGGATATTTGTGTTTTCTGCGAAACTGTGAAAGTTTCCGTGAACATTTATTAGTTTTATATATATATATAATATATATAGTGTATTATTACATGACATGCTTTATTATTGTTGTTATTGTTATTGTTGTTGTTACTATTGTTAATAATAATATTATTATTAATAATAACAATAATAATGACACTGCAGGACGAGGACTGAGACAGACCCAGAGCTTCATTTCTACACATTATACAAAATAGAAAGTTCTGTAAAACATCATTTTACTCCATAACTCCACACACACACACAACAACACATACGCGCACACACACGCGCGCGCACACACACAGAGAGCCCGTGTTGGAGATTAGCAGAAAGCTAAAGAGCAGAGTGCGTATGATGAGAAACAGAGAGTAAAGTGAGAGTAAATGTGAGAGGTGAGAGCTCGTGCAGACTGTAAGGAACATTCTAGAGTTTTCCAGAAACAGCTACAGAACTGTGGTTTGCTCTCAATCCGTCATCTGGAAAACTTTTTTCCATCTCAACGGTTTTTTTTTCTCTCTCTCTCTCTCTTCTCTCTCACACACACACACACACACACACTGTGAGTGAGAGAGCTAACAGAGTCACAGCACGGTTTACTCTCAGGCCTGATCCATAAGTCGCTTCACTTTAAACAGGAAGTCTTGTTTAAAAGAAAAAAAGCTCCGTATGAAACCCTAACGCCTGCTGTTTTTTTTTTGCGTGTTTGTTTGCGCTGTTTGTTTACGTGTTGTTTTGTTGTTTACCGTGTCAGCGCGCTCCTCTGCCGCTGCTGCCGCCGCCGCTCCCCGGGCCGCCTTCCGCTCCGCTCCGGACACCGAGGCTCGTGTAGGGTCCCAGCCCCCGGGCTGAGTGTCAGGGCCGGGAGGAGGAGGAACTCGGAGCCGGGCCTGAGAGCGCGGAGCACGGCGGGACTTCACTCCACAGTCCGGGGGGTGCAGCAGGAGGAGGAGGAGGAGGAGGTGGTGGTGGTGGTGTAGAGAGGGGGGGGGACACCGAGTCTGTCCCCCGCTTACAGTCTCACACACACACACCCGCTGACCGAGTCCTCTCTTACTGTTAGTAATATTAATACCTTCAGCTGTTTTAGTTTCCTCTGGAGTTGTTTAAACTCTTCCTCTTCTCCTCCTGTGCTCCTCTCTCTCGGGTTTACTCTCTCTCTCTTTTCTCTCTCTCTCGTTTCCGACACATACGAATCAAAATAACCGTCGCGCAATATGGCGGCCGCACGCGCGGCTCTCGCGAGACTTCCCTCTTTTTCCTTAAAGGGGCGCGAGCAGGAAAACTTCCACTGGATTCATCTAACTCTGCGTTCATTAATTATTTATTTACTTTATTTATATATTTAGTTATTGAACACATATACTGAACATTATATATAATGTAATAATATAATATCAAATGATATTGTAGACAACATGTGCATGTGATATAGTACAATGTAAACATTTTGCAAATAGATCATGAGGGGAAAAAACACATGAATTATTTTACTTATTTATTTGTTATTCATTTAATCTAAGACATGTCAGGAAAATATATTTCATAACAACAATCATTATTATTATTATAATTGGGCGTTGGTGGCTAAGTGGTAGGTGTCTCGTCAGAAGGCCCGGGTTCGATTCCCACCCAATGCCCAAACCCCAGCCACTGGATGCAGTGCCAGTCCCAAGACCGGATAAATGGGAGGGTCATGTCAGGAAGGGCATCCGGCGTAAAAACCTGTGTGGATCAGTTGGTCTGCTGTGGCGACCCGTCAACAGGAGCAGAGACTAACATCATCATCATCATCATTATTATTATTATTATTATTATTATTGCTAGTTTATTAATTTTAACAAAAGAGTGTTAGGGAAATAGTGTTATTATTATGTAATAATAATAATCTTAAATAATAATTATTGTTATTATTTATTTATTTTAACTAACAAGTAGTGTAATTATTATTAATAAAATGATGAGGATGATGGTTTAAAAAATGCTTGTTTATTTATATGTGTAGTTTAACTGAACAATGTTAGGTAAGTAGGGCTAATAATAATAGTAATAATAATAATAATATTTATATAATTATATTACTATTATTATTTTAAAAAATATTTATATACTGTGGAAATATACATGTGGAAGGTCCAGGTTCTATTCCCACCCAAAGTCCAAACGGCGGATAAAATGGGACGGGTGCCTGATTAAGGGCATCTGTGCCAGGTTGTGTGCAGATCAGATGATCCGCTGTGGCGACCCCTCGACAGGAGCCACCGAAAGACAAACGACAGCATTATTATTTTTATTTATTTATTTATTTTTCTAAATAAGGAGTGTTACGAAAATAAGATTATTAAGATAA
The DNA here is from genome assembly GCA_011419295.1 of Clarias macrocephalus. NCBI lineage: Eukaryota > Metazoa > Chordata > Actinopteri > Siluriformes > Clariidae > Clarias > Clarias macrocephalus. Next base: position 15,691 of record JAAGKR010010318.1, on the reverse strand, counting down.
TGTTAAAAGGTTACTAATATTTTTTAATGGGAATTTTTTTAAAAATATTACTCAAACAATAAGTACCAGTATATACTATATAAATAAAATTAATTGCAACTAAATATTTTGAGGGGAAATAATACAAATGTTATTATACATATGTATGTATTAAAGAAAAATATATTAAAATAAAAATTATTAAAAGAATCAAAAGAATAAAAGAAAGTTCAAGTTTAACTGCTAACTTTAATCAGATGGTGATGATGACTGTTAAGTTGAAATATTAAGAAAACCAAGATTAAGTGTGTGGTGAAAATACTCTTTCTTTCCTGATGCCCCCCCCCCCCCGCCTTCCCTTTTTTTTTTCCTTTCCCATCCAAGTTACAGCAAAAATAACCATTTATTTCACGTCCATAATCGGTAACACCTGTCTGTCAGAGCATCATGAAAAACATGCGTCATGACATCAATCAAGGGTGTAACTTTGGATTCAACACTCCGGGACGGTGACAAAAACTGAAGACAATGACAATAATTTGTCTCTTTTTTTTCTGTTGATAAACCAAAAACTTGTTGCAAAATTGTTGGCACTGTGTATGCGCTTGCGGACGATGGTTGGACGTGACCAATTCTCACGCAGGGGCGGCGGGTCGGGGGGGCTAGAAACCCACATCCCTCTGTAAATGACTGTGAATCTGATTGTTCAGAAGGTGTGGGTTATTTCCTTATAACATCACGGCTTGGATGTTAATCAATGCACTGGTTCGAGTGTGTTATATAATTAGGAGACACTTAGTTAGTTGTACGCTATTTATGGGCTATTTTATAATAATTCTAATTCATTATGCGTGTTAGAACTTTATTTAATTCGGATCTCCTCTTAAACTAATCCTTTCCTCCACGCTACAGCTCAGCATGGCCCACAGACCGTCGCTTGATAACATCTTTCATCTATTGTGGGATACCGTTTAGAAAGATCGGCACGCGTGTCTTTCCCAGTCAGCTGGGTGGATACTTGGCATTTGGCATTTGGAATCCAACACACACACACACACACAAACCCATAGAGATCTTTTGACACACAAAGCACGGAGGGGAATAAAGAGTCAACTCCCTCACCACCACCACCACCGCCAGCAGCAGCACTTCCACCCCGGCACTCCATAGCTACCCCCTGCAGATGAGAGGAAAATCTGTCCCGTACCTTTTAGTTGTTTGTCTTCAGCCCTTTACTCAAACACACTCAGCCGCACTGACTCAGCAAAAGAGAATCCTGAGAATCTTTTACTCACACATACACACACTGACTCCTGGGAACTTGTGTGGGTGGCACGGTCTCTCTCTCTCTCTCTCCATCTCTCTCCTCTTCCACGCTGCTCGTATTTGATGAGTCACGCTCCTGGTTTCCAACAAAGACGCTTTTGAGCGATGGCTTGACCTGCTGTCCAGCACAGGTCACAGGGCTTGGGGCTTTCACAGAACATCTTACACACACCATTCTTTTTCTAGCATGCATGCACATACTGTACTGAAGAAAAAAAAATAGATAGCGTAAAACTGAAAAAAAAAAAAAAAAAAGCTGGGTTTGTGGTGACAACCCAGCTCCAGTTTCTTCAGTGTTCCTTCCTGCAGTTCTTTCTACGCCTGCTTCACATCTTAAACACTGGCCTCCCAGGAACTCCTTTAATGGCCCAAACATGTGGAAATGGCTTGGAGCGAGGTCAGGACTGTATGGTGGATGTAGCAATAACTTCTGTATAATGGGAGCAGGGAACAGTTTTTTCCTTGTTTTTCTTTTTTTGTACAAACACTTATACACTGCAGACCAATCTGAATGGCTAAAAATGACCAAAAAGTAAATAACAGGTCCCCTTCTAGGCAGCATGATGGTTTACTGGTTAGCCCTTAACGACAGGGTCGACTACAGGGTCAATGGTTCGATTCCTGTCTGTGCTTGGTGGGTTTCCTCTCACAGTTTGAAGAGTAATGTGTGCAAGTGTGTATACAGTATGTATCTGTTTGCCATGTGATGGGTTGTCACCCTTTCCAGGGTCTACCCCTCCTTGTACCCTAAGTCACCTGGGATAGGCTCCAGCCGCCCCCCCCGTGACCCTGAATACAGGATAAAGTGGTATAGACGATGAGTGAGTGAATGAGGACCCCTTTCAAATGACAGAAATGATCATTTTAAAAGGTCCAGTTTATAACATGTGCATGTCACTACAGGGTTAGAAAAAATTAACATATACTAGTGTGATGATGGTGACATGCTGAAAGGACTCCTAGGTACAATTCGGGTCAGCATAAAATGTGTGTGTGTGGTGTGGTCAGGAATCCGGTCCCCCTCTAATCCCTGTTAGTGATCAGCCACATGAGACAGAACATTCCAGAAGCTCAGAAGCTGACAGCGGGCCACTCGGGATCATGCCGACTCCATAACACTAATCCCAAACTGAAACATTCCTCCTCCGACACCCTGGTAAAATGTTATGCTTGAATGTCGTTAAGGAGCGATGCAGAGTATAAAATGATTGACGTGTGAGGAGTCAGTAAAATTCGACTGTCGTTTATTTCTTTCACATCGTTTATTTCTTTCACATCACATTTCTTTCACATCAGGCTTATTTTAATGCCTCGCTCACTCCAGGTTTCATCAATCTAATGTATAATAATAGGAATATGTTTACTATCAGTTTAAACTACTTTCTGAGGTAAATTTTTTAATTCTACCATTATTAGACATTACATAATGCTAGGTAGATGGTTAGCAAACCAGACCTAGCACCCAGCTAGCTAAAACGAGCTAGCCTGAGGTAACTTTGTAAAAGTACAGTTATAAATGTTGACGATCGTTAGTGCTACCGCTAGTTAGCTTTATTAAAATAAACTATTTCAGAAAACATTTTTACAAAACCTTAAAAAAGCTTTATCTCATGTTATAGCAGGCTTCACTTCACTCTTAATTGTAGGGTCAGAGGTTAAGGGATTTAAACTTCACATCCACCAAGTTGCCCCTGTAAGCAAAACCCTTAACCCTCAACTGCCTTAATATAAGTCAGCCTGGACAAGGGCGTCTGCCAAATGCCAAAAATGTAGATGTACAGGGCCTCCGAGTGGCGCAGTGGTAAAGCGCTCGCCCTATCACCCGGAGATCGCTAGTTCGAATCCCGGGTGATGCTGTAACCTCTCGCGGCCGGAGATCTAGAGAGAGCTGATTGGCCGAGCTCTCTCAGAGGGGAGGGATGAGAGGTACTTAGTGCTCCCACATTAATCACGGCTCTACAGCCAGTCAGGGGCGTCTGTGAGCTCACGCAACGGGGGGAGCGGATAGCGCTGTCCTCCGAGTGTGTTACGTCACCCCCAACGGTGCGCGAGCGAGCAGTTCGAAAAGATGTGGTCGGCTGGCGTCACGTGATTCGGAGAAAACACGTGATAGTCTTCGGCTCTCCCGGCTGAGTGGTAGTAGTAGCCTTAATGTGGGAGACCCCTAGTGACGGGGAGGAATTGGACACGACTAAATTAGGGAAAAAATCGGGGAAAAATCCAAAAAAAAAAAGTAGATGTACCCTCTGAGAGTTAACGCTCTACAGCAGTGTTTCTAGTGGTCAGCAAGGGTACTGCAGCGAAACCAAGACGTCGTTTAGAAAATATTTTTGAATTTTCTTTACTGTAATTAGTGTTGAAATCATGCTGATTAAGATTTACTTTTAAAAAGTAATCAACAAGCACATAGGCGGTTTAAACAATGTGATGTTCTTAATTTGACTTTGTCGATTGACCGATTGTTGTTCGCAGTTAATGCTGAAAATGATTAAACGTTTGTGATTCAAATGCTATAGAAAACGAATCAACACCCGAAGATCAATCAGAGTTCACAATTCAGCAGCGCTGTGGAAGTGTTTTGCTCTGCAAGATGTATATGATATTGTTATATCATATAAAGTCCTATACTTTATATACTTTATGTATTCAGGGTCGAGGGGGGGCTGGAGCCCATCCCAGGAGACTTAGGGCACGAGGCAGGGTACACCCTGGACTGGGTGCTAATCCATCGCAGGGCACACACACTCACATGCACATTCACACACTATGTGCAATTTGCGAATGTCAATTAGCCTAATCTGCATGTCTTTGGACTGTGGGAGAAAACCGGAGGAAACCCTTCAAGCACGAAGAGAACATGCACAGAGACCTGAGGCAGGAAATGAACCAGGGGCCTGGAGGTTGGTTAAAAGTCACGGTTTAGAAAAAAAAATAAATAAATGAAACATTTTTGTGAGGAGAAAAAGACCGCAAAAGTGTGTGTGTGTGTGTGTGTGTGTGTGTGTGTGTGTGTGTGAGAGCGTGCTGGTGTATTGTTTTATCCAAGTATGCGAGAGAGTGATTGTGTCTGCCAGACAGGTCTCGGTGACCCCGCTCCTACACTTTTTAACACACACACACACACACACACACACACACACACACACACACACACACACACACACGGCTCGAACAACCCTCTGGCCCATAGCCTGAATACACTTGATGACAGAGAACATCATCAGTGACACCCTGTGGTGGAGAGGGAAACTGTAATTACAGTAAAGAAGACACTATGAAGAAAAACGATCCTTTCATTAACACAAAACACGTCATTCATTTCTGTTGTACACAGAACGATCATGTTACAAGTACAAACTTGGGGTCTGAAGGATGAAGTGTCAGTGTTTGGGGTTAGCATGAGTTAATCTGACAGGATTTCTAAGATGAATATTGACAAGTGTTGATTAGCGTCACTGCTAATCTCCAGCCAGCTGGTTAGCATTAGCAGTAAAGGGTATAAATACGTATGTACACCAATCACCTGCTTAATATTGAGTAAATCCCCCTTTTAGCATCAAAACAGTGATGCGCTGTGTGTTCTGACTCCTTTCTATCAGAACCAGCGTTAACCTTTTCATCAATCTGATCTACACTAGCGCTTCTACTGGCTCGGACGACACGTGCCAGCCTTCACTCGCCATGTGTATCAGTCAGCCGTAGCCGTCCATCACCCTGTCACCAGTTCAGCTGGTTCACTGTTAGAAAGGAGTCAGAACAAACAGTGCATCACTGTGAAGCAAAAAGAGAGTGTCAGTGTGGCAAAACTGTTTGTGTGTTTGTGAGTGTGTATAGATGTGCGCACATATCTATTAGCACCCCTACCTAACATGTGAACAGTTAATACAGTGTTGTATGGAAACTCATCATGAATTTCAACATTTCCATTATATGTCTAATTGTTTGTTTGTTTATTTATTTATTTATTTATTTAAACTTTTTTAAGTCATGACTTTTTCCGGTCGTGTTTGCTTCAATGGATATGAAGTCGTGAAAGGCAGAGTTAAAATCAAATCAAATCAATCAATTTAAATGGAAAATCTTTATAGGTATTAAGTAAAATCTTGTATTTGATTTGTCTTTTAATACTGAATAGGTTTGTCGGGGGTTGCGGCACATCATATCCAATAGATGAAATGTTTAATAAAATTGTCTAATAATAAATAAATGTAAAAAAAATTATTGGATATTTACTTCATGTAAGGTAACTCCAGTGATGAGGAGGTTTTCATTTACTCATTTACCTCAAGAACAAGAACAACTCAATAGTGTCTTGTGTGTAGATCAGTTGCTTAGTGGTTAAGCTAAGTTTAGTTTAAAAAACTTAAGTTAAGCCTTGTGAAATTCATTTTTTGAATATACTCAGAGCACAGAGTCAGCCACATACAGGGCAACCGGAGCAGACAGGGTTAACGGCCTTGCTCAAGGGTCCAGCAACAGCAACCTAGTGGAGCTGGAGCTCGAACCACCGACCTTCTGCTTTAGCCCTCTGAGATACCACTGCTTCTATTGCCTTGCACCTCCACGCTCTAGGTTCGATTCTTTGCATGTTCTCTCTGTGCTTGGTGGGTTTCCTCCAGGTACTCTGGTTTCCTCCTAAATTGGTCCCCATTGGCCTCCACTGTACCTAGTTGGACTACAGATGTTCCGAGGTGGATGGATGGATGTGTACAATTATTACACATCGGCATCACGTTGATGCACTTTATACGGCCAGGTTTTGTACTAGTTTGAAACAAATAGTGTACTACATAAAAGTTGCAAGTTGTACTTCACACGGGACATAATTTACACAAGATACAGTGTACATTGTATAAAGGTTCTGATTATATCGTGTATACGTGTTTTCAGGAAAATCACAACATTCACGTCGTCCAAAGTTTTATAAAATGAAGCATTAAACACACTATGGCTCACTGATCCGTATTTACATTAAAACTTCTGGCTGAAATGCTGAAGTGATTTCCATCCAATCGTTATCCACCTTATCCTGTATGGAGTCCATCCCAGAGAACTCTTGGTGAAAGGTGGGTCTACTCCTGGGATGGGGTGTCACAGGGCAGAAGCAGACACCTCATCACACACTGATCATGGACAATTTGTAAAAACCAATCAATGGAAACCAGGGTTCTCTGAGAAAACCCAATATTTATATTTTATAAATATTTCCAAAAATATTTCTTTTAAACAGAAATAATCTTCATTTCTGACATTACAGTTTAGGTTTCCGAGGCTGAAAAATCAACTTGGATAAAAACTATGGTTTTTTAAAATCTCAATTTAGAGAGATGTTTCCTGTAAAATGGCTTCACAATTAGAAGAGAAAAAAAAGACTGACACTTGTTTTTAGGAACTTATTGTATTCTCACAATTTTAATTTAGTTAGAGTTCTTAAATGTAATAAAACATTATGAAATTTCTTTAAATTAAATTTCTTACACTTTGAAGTCATTTTTTGCATATCTACACAATATTGCTTGTGTTGTATTATACTGTCAATACAAATTTCAATTGATTTCATTGAATGAAATTGGAACTCAAAAGAAATGTAATTGATTTGAACATTTTGGTTTACTCACTCACTCATCATCTACACTGCTTAATCCTGTCAGGGTCTCACGCGGGGGCCTGGAGCCTATCCCAGGAGACTTAGGGCACGAGGCGGGGTAGCGCCCTGGACAGTCAATCCATCGCAGGGCACACACACACACACACACTCCGGCCAATTTGGGAAGGAATGTGGGAGGAAACCGGAGTACCCGGAGGAAACCCGCCAAGCACGGGGAGAACATGCAAACTCCATGCACACAGAGACGGGAATCGAACCCGGACCCAGAAGGTGCAAGGTGACAGTGCTAAGCACTACACCACCGTGCCGGCTACGTTCTGGTTTACACTAATGATTAACAGTGTTGGGTGTAACGCGTTAGAGGACTCGGATTACTGTTTTGATGTAACGAGTAATCTAACGCGTTAGGTCCACCACTCAGGTAATGGTGGTAGTTACTTTTTCAAAAATGTAATCCGTTATTCAGACAATTTATGTAATCCGTGAGCCAGACAGCAGTCATTCCCAATCCATTAATGTGTGTGTGTGTGTGAGAGGAAATTGTCCTACAAGCCCCGCCCCCGATAACCCGCAGCGAAGTTTGGCCCATAATCTGTTAACTACTTATACCCCTATCTCGCGGAAAGATGGAAACCTAATCACAGCGCCGAAACTCGCGGTGAATCATGAGGAACCGTACTTACGGCCACCGCGCGATACCGCGTAGGTGAGATAGGGGAATTAGTAGTTAACAGATTATGGGCCAAACTTTGCTGAGTGATGATGGCAGAATAATGCATGAGGAAGCACAAAGGAGTTTTCATTTTCTGCAATGGAAAAGTAATCGAATCAATTACTTTTATCAGCAAGTAACGCAGTAATGTAACGGATTATTTTTTGAAGACAGTAATTTTGTAATGTAATTTGTTACTTTAAAAAGTAATTATTAAAAAGTATTAATAATAATAATAATAATAATAATAATAATAATAATAATGGTTGTTGTGCCATGCATTTTGAGTTTTGTAGCGTGAAGTGCTTTTAGAATAAAAGCACAAATAACGAGTCTCAGTATAAATCAGGTAAAGGTTAAATTATATAAAATTAAAGTAAAAAAAATACAATTAAGTCTTGACTATTTTAGCATAAGTTAATATTAACAACGAGCAACACTTTCTCAGGTGTGTAAGTCTGCAAGGTCAAAATGTTTTGGAGGAATTCACCAGACTCTATCAGCTAACATTAGCAGTGAAAGGTGTTGAAGTTAACGGCAGGAGCTTGACTGAAATCGTTTAAACTGAAGATGAGCGCGAGTAAAAGTGGACGGAGCTGTGATTTGGGACAGAACCGAACCGCCGAGTGCTCAGTCAGGACGCAAACGGGTCGACAATGATGATTTAAATGCTGTGGGTTTTTTCTTTAATTCAAAATTTAAAAAAGGACAAATACATGCATCCTCTATTATAAAAAAAAAGGGGGACAGAGTGACATGGCCGAGGCCTTTAGGCTCCACCCACTTATTTGCATACAACATTCAGAGGCTTTATATTTCTACACATTTACAATAGGTATTCTGTTAAAAAGCACTGTCTAACTTTTATAGAACTGCCATATCTTTAGTGCCTAAACAAGACAATAAAAACTTTAAATACTTTCTTTTTTATCATTTACCACTAAATAGTTTAGCAATAACAGTGCATTAAAAGACAAATACCATAGAGTTAAGTTTCAGTGAAGAGTTCTTATGTACAGTTAAAATTCACACAAAAACATGATGTTGTTTAAAAAACAAAACAAAACAAAACAACAATAAAAATTGACGTTAATGTTAGCAGGACTACACAGAAACTTTCAGAATTCCACCCACTGAAAATTTTTACTAAATACGTCCCACTCCGTAGGTTATTAAACGCATGTGCAGAATCAAACATAACATGAAAAAAACACATCAGACAATATAAAAATCTCAAAAAACTAAAGAAAACAAAGGCATGAGTGTGTTCCGTGTGCGAATTTTAACCAAGGTTGGAACACCCAGCTTGAGTTCCAGTACTGTTGTTTAACACCAGCTTGTTCACTTAATTTCGAGCTCATTGGAAAACATTCACCATGACCATTCACAAAGTGCTCTTAACTTCTGAAATGTAGCTCCAGTTTAAATGACGGCTGATGTTATGCGCTATGTGATTCACTTTACCTTACTAGCAAAGCGTCAAGATTAGCAAGCTACAGAGCTAAAAAAAAAAAAAAAACATTATTGTTTGTTACATTTTGCACCTTACTACTTGACATTCTATATCAGGTATTAAAATAAAAATAAAAAAGAATATACTGTATTTTGTGTTAGACCTTCGTATTATGGTTAAGTGCATTTTAACAGTACAAACCAGCTTAAAAATAGCTAATTAGCATGCGCCCTAGCTAGAAAATATCTATAAAAACTGTGTGTAAAAAAGTCCCTACTACAAATCTTACACATTTACAGGCTTACCATCTAATGTCTGCGTAGTTTGAGCTGTGGGAACTGAGCCATGTGTAAAGCGTATTTAAACATTAAAACATTATAGCTTAACAGAATTACATTTGTTTTTAACTCTTTAGTTTCTTAAGAAGTATAAAAAAGTAAACATGCGTTATGCTGTTAAGTAGCAGTTACGTCATTTCAAACATGTGGATTATTATAGTCTTAGATACTACAACAAATGTAATGAAGTAAACAGGATGTCATGTTGGAGTGATTCGGGGGAATGAAATGTAAAACGAAGCAACAGAGAAACATTACACAAAACAAACAACTATGGAAACAATACCAGCCAAACCTTCTAATTTTGTGCTCGTTCCTGGCGTTTATTTCTTTCTTCACTGTAAAACAATACTGAAGGCATCCAAAATATGCAATGATCTCCCTTGAGCAGTTGATATTGAGATGTTTCCGCTACTGATGCTCTGCAAATCCTTGTTACCGCCTCTAATCTAAGCTGATTTCTGAGGCTCTAAATGAACTTCTCCTCTGCAGCAGAGGTACGTTTTGGTCTTGCTTTCCTGTGAGACTCAGTGTCATCATGGTGCTTGATGGGTTTTTACAAATGAACATGACAATACTGTTCTTGCATGAACTATTTTTCATCATTCCATACGAGTTGTTCCATAAAGTTGAAAAATAAATCCATTATTGTTTCCGAAAATGGAAAATAAATCACAGAACAACAAGGTATATCCAAGCGTTTGACTTGTACGGTACCAGGCAAAAGTTTGCACACTGTGTGGATTTTTTTTTTTCTACATTCTAGAATGTTACTGGACATTTTTTATTGAAAGTGAACAAGGGCATGTTAAAAACAAACGGTACTGGAACGAATAGCTTAAAAAAAATAAAAAGGCACTGTCAACATGCTGAAATGTTTTAGCTGAAAGAAATAATTGTACACTCATTAGTGAACACTTCTAAAAGCTTGACAGGCACAAAGTCCATTTAAAAGTACCCCCCCCCCCCCCTCAACCTCGCCCCACGTAGCTCCTTCAGCTTGGTAAACCCTGACCCTAAGAGGACTGGTGCCTTCTGCGAAATGGAGCTCAGTGCATAAATAATCACCTACTACCTCAGTGCCTATGTACAACTCGGTATATAAAGGCTTACGGCGAGCGTTTATACCTTCAGACTACATTAGAGAGGAAAATAAAGAAATACAAACGACCTGAAAACATTGATCTCGTTTAGTAAAACAGACTTCTCCGACCTCAGCGTCAGGCCTGAGACAGATCTAAACATTAATATATATATATATATATATATATATATATACTGTCGATTTTTATATATATTTATATATTTATATTTATAAGTGTGTGAAGATAATAAATACGGTCGTGTAGAATTAATATACATGCCATTTTTTTTTTTACAGTCGATCTTAATATGTTATAACAATACAGCATACAGTACAAAAAGAAAGAAAAAAAAAAACACTCTCAATGACTTCATGTCAGAATTTTCAGTTTGCACTTTAAGTCACAAATCCCGCAAAATTTTTGTTATTAAAAAGAAAAGAAGTCGATAGTAAGAAATACGGTGATATTTTCGCTGCTGTGGTTTGAATTTGAGGCTCCTGCAAAAGCCGACGCTTTTCAGGTAGGGTTTGTTTGTTTGTTTCGTTTGTCGTTTCGTTTGCATAGGAAAAGTGTCAAGGTTCGAAGGTTTAGCGTCCCACGTAGAGAGGACACGGCGACAGGACGACACTACACCGATCACCTCGCTTTTAAACTTTATATATATATATATATATATATATATATATAATAAAAACAAGTTGCGCACTGGATGCATCTCAGGAGGAAGAAAAAACAAAACGCACTGTAGGGAAGAAGGTCGGGGAAGAGGGTGGGCTGGACTGCTGGGCGATTTATTGATTTTTTTTAACTGTGAACTGAAATGAAAAAAGTGTCAGGAAAAGCCATCGTGAGCATCTAGACTGTAGTATATACGTAATAGTCGTTATTTTCCTGTCAAGAATAGAAAGTACATAATAATTGATTAAAACGTAGATTTATAACTGTATATAAATTCTTTCGTCTTTGAGTGTTTACACAAATTCTGTTTTTCAGTCACAAAACATGTTAAAGCTATAAAACAGTGCATAAAATAGCCGAACGCCGTTTTGAATTAAACGAACGCTTGAGACATTTTGAGGGCGGAGCCAGAGAGCTGAGTGGGCGGGAACGGAAAAATAATTTTTTTTTTACGCTGTTTTTTATTTACATACTATTAGTTTTGACACGAAAGTAACGCTCGAGCCTTGCCAGAGCTAGTCAGTAACCAGCGTTAAAGGAACATTTCACTCGAAATATGCTAACGTGTATGATAATGAATCGACTAGTTAAGCTGTCTGAGTGTTAAACGAAACGTTACTTAATGTAAATGTTACCCAAGGTAGTTTGTGATCTTGCGCTATGGTGTGCAAGATTTCCTAACAGAACGCGCAGACACACCCACTGACCTTTGTTGAGTAAACGCTCTGGGGAAATCAATTTGCATTAAGTGTTCTTCAGTTGTTATTTTTGAAAACCATTAAATCTAAACAGCTTTACAACAGCATTTCCCAATCAGAAAGGGTTCCTGTTTTTTTTTTGTTTGTCTAAAGAAGTGTTCTTAGAAACGGAATTCTAAAGACATTTAAAAATTCGTAAGAATTCTAAATATACACACTCTTAATAATAAAAATTTCACTTGTCCTGCAGTTGTGCTTCTGGAGGAACACCTTTCCTCTAATAAGAAGGTTTCCAAGGAGAAAACCCTTAACGATAAATCCAGTGCTTTTTTATTTTTGGAAGAAACATAAATTTTTTTTTTTCGCTAGGTGTGTAAATTACAACTGTTTAGCACTCATCTTTGATCCAATTAGAACTTTTAATTATAAGAACTTCTGAAGAACCCGTTTGTTTAAAAGTGTGATCTTTCTTTTTAGAAATCGTTTATTATTATTATTATTATTATTATTATTATTTACTTGCGTAAATTATTCACTCTCAGAACACTACAGAATCCTTAATGGTTCTCCCTTATTAAACGTAGGAAAACTAAAAATCTTAAAAGATATCCTCATCTATAAGAGTTTGAGTTTGTGCTTTTAGGTTTTGAACTCTCATGGGGTTTTCAGTTGTCTCACTGCAGGAAGCCATAATGAAACAGTTTGTCCTTATCAGAAAGGGCTCTTTTATGTTTGCACAACCACTGAAGAACACTTCTCTTTTAAGAGTGTGTTAAGGTCTCTTTTAAGTCGTGACTCATTTTCATTTGTCATAAGTACACAAGATTTTGTACGTGAACTCTGAAAGCGTTTGAATTCTAAATGTTTTTTTTTAATTAATTAATGAATTTTAAACGTTAACCCTTCTAAGAATATACCGCTGACGTTGGCGGTAATATGTGCACGCTAACGTTGTTATCATATCTGAGTGAAGTCCTCCTTTAAATACCGCGGCTGTGAACTCACATTGGATGAAATGAACATGTACTCTCAGGTCAGTGCATCCGGAATCAACCTGAACAGAGATCAGTGCCGTTTTGCTCATCTGATGGCCATTGTTCAGTCTTTAGCAGGTCTCAGGTCAGCAACATGCACCAGTGTCCCCCGAGTCGCTGACGTCCATCGGGTACAGAGTGCAGAAGTGCCATTTAGTCGACTGCTCTGAGAGTCGTGCGGTTCTCTCAAACCCCCAGAAGATGTCAGTGTTTCCAACATTTTCAGTGCACTTATCAGGTCTGGCCTGTTTCTTCTCGACTCGAGACTTACTCTGGTTGTCTCTGGCTGAGGTCAGGATTTGGCAAACAGGGGAAACAGAGCTTAGATTAGCATTAAAGGGAAAATTTTAGTTCCCCGTTGCCCCGGCCTGAAGGACCTCAAGCTTTTTTTTCTTTTTTACAGCGCTGCTTCAAATGCGAGTCTACACACGAGTGGTGAACAACAACAACAACAAAATAAAAAAATCAAAAATCAAAGCCAACTTCAAAACCAACAATAAAAATAGCAAAAAATCTAAAAAGATAAAATATCAAACAGGAGGTAACAGTCACCGGAGCTGCCTCAGACATTGTAACAAAAACATAGACACTCGTACATACACACAGTTTCTCTTGTAGACACAAATGTTGATACACATAATTTTATCTCATGGCCAAAAAAGGGAAAAAAAAAGGTTTCAAATGTATACATCGAACGATAAAAGATTTTTTTTCCTTTCGTTTTGCTTCATTTTCCTGACAAAGGAATCTGTCGTTGATATTTGCCGTCCATCACCGTGAATGAAACGAGAATCGACAAAGGACTCGTAAAAGTAAAGGGTTTCCTCTGCAGTCTTCAGATATCAGAATCAAATATTTACAAAAGAACAAAAACCTTGAAGGTCGAAGCCTCCAGGTCTTTAGTTGAAAAGTAAGTAAAGGCGCTCTGCACATGCATGAAGACGTATCATGGCTCTGATAAGGGCCAGTCGCCAGTCCTCTATCTTCAAAGGTTTGTTTTGTTCTTCAGTGTCTATAATGTGCATGTGGTGTTACACGTGAAGGGACAACAGAATGTGTAAGAAACAAACAAACTAAAAAAACTCAGACAGATAGTGGAGTGGAGAGATATTTGGTTTGTACTGTATTAGCCTCCGTATTGCAGGTGTGTAGCCGGTCGTTGGACCAGAGCAGAATCGGGACGCGTCCTGGCTGGTTCTGTAGGTCCTAATGGCAGGTTCTGTCGAGACCATCATCTTGTCCAAGAGGACAGCTTACAGGCAAAAAAAACAAACAAACGCATGGAGGACTGGAACTGTAGCAAGTATTGTGGGTTGGTGGATTGGAAACTGTACATTCAAAGGACTTATTCTCTACTAAAAAAAAAAGCTGCGCAGACTGATTACGGAAGAGTACAGGCGGTTCTAAGAATCAACTAGAACATTAATAGTTTTTTATAGAGATTTCAGTAGAGATACTAAAGATTTAGATTACTGACTGAGGAAAAGTAAAGGTCCTTCATAAAAAATAGAGGCTTAAAGAATTCCATTTAGACAGTCGTGTTTCTGAATGAAAACTCCAGGGTTTGGATCATTCATTCACATTGGATCACATAAGTACTGCAGGTACTGGGACTACACTGTTGTGCAGCACACTGGATCCAAAGAGTTTGACAATCTCTCTATTTGTGAAGGTTTTGATGAATGGTTCTGGATGGCAACCACGTAGTTTGTAGATTCGTTATGATTTTTTTAATGGAAACCAACGAGTCTCGAGAATGGGTCTTAATGAAAGCCCAAAGGTGGACTCATAATGACACCCAGTTTCTTGAAGACTGGTTCTGGAAGTAAACTGAGAAATCTGGGAGATGGTCCTGATTGGAAGCCAAGCATTCTAGGGGATAGTTCTAGATGAAAACTGAGGGACCTGGGTACTGGTTCTTGATGCACACCAAAGGTCTTGGGGAGTGGTTGTAGATGGAAGCCCAAGAAGCCCAAGAGTAGACCCAAAATAATATTTCAGTTTCTGAAATATGGTTCTTCAGAAGGCTTAGGGGCTGATGTTTGATGAGAAACTAAGAGCTGTGGGCTGATTCTTGATGGAAACCCAGGGCTTAAGGATTGATTCTTGATGAAAACATAGTAGGCTAGGGACTGGGGAAACCCAAGGGCTCATGACTGATTGATGATGAAAACAGAAGAGCTTGGAGACTGATTCGGCATGAAAACCCAGGCAGTTGGAGACTGATCCTTGATGAAAACCAAGGACTTAGGGACTGGTTCGCGATGGAAACCCAGAAGCTGGAGACTCATTCCTGATGAAAACCCAAGGGGTCGTGACTGATTCTTGATGGAAACCCAGAGGTTTTGAAACTGATTTTTAATGAAAGCCCAGGTGGTTAGAGATTGATCCTTGATGGAAACAAAGGACTTATGGACAGATTCGTGATGGAAACCCAGAAGCTTGGAGACTCATTCCTGTTGAAAACCCAGGAGGTGGCGACTAGTTCTTGATGAAAACCCAAGATGACAGCATTGATCCTTGATGGAAACTGGGTGGGAAACTTGATGGAAACTGATCCTTGATGGGGACTGATTCTTAATTCTAAAGGTGCACCTTTAAAGACACATAGATAAAAACAAAGGAGTCGAATGGCTTGTTTTGGGGGTGACAGATGAGGCCTCACTGACACATTTTGATTGATTTTTGGGACTTGATTTGCCTAAACTGAAGTTTTTCACGAACTAGATCCATGAACAATGTTTTAGAAAATATATTGTGGCTTTGGGATCTCGCCTTTG
>JAAGKR010010317.1:0-23223 GCA_011419295.1 Clarias macrocephalus | reverse complement strand
GTATGTGTGTGTATGTGTGTGTATGTGTGTGTATGTGTGTGTATGTGTGTATATGTGTGTGTATGTGTGTATATGTGTGTGTATGTGTGTATGTGTGTGTGTATGTGTGTATGTGTGTGTATGTGTGTATGTGTGTGTGTATGTGTGTATGTGTGTGTGTATGTGTGTGTATGTGTGTGTGTATGTGTGTGTATGTGTGTGTGTATGTGTGTGTGTATGTGTGTGTATGTGTGTGTGTGTGTGTGTGTGTGTGTGTGTGTGTGTGTGTGTGAGTGAGATGAGCCTTGAAACTGACCACAGAACAGAAAACATTCATCTGATACTTCCTAAATAGAGAACCGGAAGGCAGAAGGTGTCTGGATCAGCATTTGCAGTTTGAAGCAGTTTGTATTAACATGTATAGTTAATGGAAAGCATTACTGTTGCCAATACTGTACTACTCAGATCACCTCAGACACATGAGAACGGTTCTCCCATTATACGGTAAAGTGTTTTCCGCATGGTACGTTAAGATTACAGTGACAGGCTACTGTATAAGAAGTAAATAATACAAAAAGGAGAAAATGATTACTCAACTCTGCTATAAATTCATCGTGCACTAGAGCTCAGGAACATTTTCCGAGCTCTTGACTCGCTGTCATGTACAGTGTTTGTGACAGGTATGCTGCACTGCTAGGCACATGAATAAATAACTTAACACGGACTCCACAGGTTCCTGGTTTCCACTTGACAAGGTGTTGATTGTCTAAACAGCTCTTTCTGCATGTCTCACATGTGACTCACATGCATTGTCGTTAGTCAAATGAAATAAAGCACACTCTTCACAAAAGGTATTACATTTTGTCTACACATGATAAGGCAGTGTATCTCTGCAGTGGAACTGGAGGATGCACAGCACATTTATCAGGTGGTGTACGTTATTGTGTTTGCATGCTTCATCATTAGATGCTGGTGTTTGCCGTTATTAATCCTCTCTGTGCTCATTGTAATATTTGCAAATAGATTAGAGGTTTCAGGGCAGGTCATTATTCACAGCCCAGACACTGTTTAGAGCTTGTTCAAGCAAACGCCCTTGACTTAAATGTGTTAGGACGCGTAGTTGAATGAAGTATAGTTTGAGCAATTGACTCACAAATGACGAGGGATCTAGAAGGAGTCATGAGGCTGAAGCCCTGAGACAACCTGAGAGATAGAAGTGCTGCTTCATCTAAACGCAGACATGAAGAGAAAGTTCTTTTTAGAACGAATTCTACCTTTTGTCCAGCACCAGCTACAGGACTGAAGGATGTCTGCTACCTGACAAAATATTATGACCCACTGCATTGTGCTCAAAGACTGGCAGATGGCCTTGACAGCGCTCAAGTACAGGTTAGAGTAAGCTCTGTAACCTCTGGTGCTGCGTTTCGATAAGCGCCAAACTCTCATGCCTATGGGTATTCAATCTGTAATAGTCTGTTTACAATATAATCAACTCTTTAGGTTTATTCCTCATTTATATTTTATCATATTTGATTTTTTTTTTCCACGTTCTTGAATCTGATGAGGTTGATGTAGATAATGTCAAAAAAATGATGGTCTTGCACTTTCTGTGATTTGTTAATCACATGCGATTATATTGCAACTTGAATTAGCCTGTCTGATTTAACTGAATCTTTGAAAAGTCTTGATTGGTCACCTCATCTTGAGAACATGTTCTTTCACACTGTTTCAAAATCTTTTCCCGGATCAATTAGCTCACTTTTTTTTTTCCCAAAGAAATAAAGTTGCCAAAATAAATGGCCTGACATTGCATTGTATCTACTAAGTTTCTAAAATTAGTCGTTGAAAAAGATTTAAAAGAGAATAGAGTGCAAGGCCATGACACTTCCGTGTAGGACATGGTGTGCTGATAAATAACAGCGTTGCCCATTCAGACGTGCCATAGGGAAATTCTCATTTGGCACCGGTAGGGCAACAGTTTCTTTCTGCGAGTTCCCAGGGACATGACCTCCTGCGAAACTTTTCAGCAATGCTGAAGCTCTCACAGTGACTCATGGACACCCAGACAGCGTCTATGGTTTAACCTGCTAATTATTGGTCCTCTGTGCCTCTGCTCCCTCTCAATCCTCCTGGTCATCACATTCTGCCAGAGCACAAACACAAAGAACAGGACGGCTGTGTTTCATGCCACTTCTCCATCTCTGGAGTAGAGTGAGTGTTCTCCAGCTTCCTCGGCTGCGAGTCTCTGATCAGAGATGTGTTTACCTAGGCATTTTCTATTTGGACAGAGATGATGAATGCCTCCACGGCGGGGTTCTTTGTGAGCAGGTTGGCTCTCGGAGCAAGGGCAAGAGAGGAGGGGCAGACATCAGCCTCTCTGGGGGCAAAGCGTGCTCTGAAGCACGGGCCCATAGTGCGAATTGCCTCATCCAGGGCCCTGAGGATTTAAGGCTAATATCAGCCTGAGACTGGGCGCACTCTTAATCATCTTAAGAGCAAGAGCCAGCAGCAGGAGAGAGAGAGAATGAGGTTGTCTCTGGAGGCATGCATGTGTGTGCGTGTTTA
Organism: Clarias macrocephalus; assembly: GCA_011419295.1. Taxonomy (NCBI): domain Eukaryota; kingdom Metazoa; phylum Chordata; class Actinopteri; order Siluriformes; family Clariidae; genus Clarias; species Clarias macrocephalus. Next base: position 20,679 of record JAAGKR010010317.1, on the reverse strand, counting down.
TCTCCTGCAGCATGACAGTGGGAGACGAACCTGGACCCAAAGAAGGGAAGTGAGTTAAAAAAAAAAACTCACACAGCAAACACATAACACAAAAAGGCAGTCTCAGGGTAGTATACATCCTGAAACCAGACAGACGATCTGCTCTGCTTTCTGGTGTCGTATTGATTACAAGATCTCACTTCCCGCTTAATCAAGTGCTAGTCCATCAGAGGGCATAAAGCCTTGCCTTCCAGTAGTGTTTTTGTCTGAATTTTTGCCCATCCGCATATCTGTGTTTCAGTTCAGTAATAGACAGACTACATTCTGATGCACACTATGGTTAGGTTGAGCTGCACAGCATGGCTGGAGTGTGTGAGATGAGCCTGATAGGTACTCTCGTGTTGTGTCGTGTTGTGTTGTGATGTGTTGTGTTCCTGCTCTGTATTAGTGGCTTTGCGTTGAGTCCCAGCTGTTTTCTGAGATGCAGGTGTGGAGAAAAGATATTATCATGGGCCTCTTTCTCATATCCTCCCCACGAATGGCAGCCAATAGAACACAGAGTGCTCGGCTCCTTTCATCTGCCTTGCAGCACTTCCTATGAGTTCGAACTCCCGCTCTCTTTTTGTCCCTCTTTCTCTCTCCCTCAATCTCTCTTTATCTCTCTCTCTGCAGATAGCGGTGCAAGCACTTGAAGAGAAAGCGAAGGAGAGACGGAAAGAGAGGAAGATCGAGAGAGGAAGAGAGACGGTGTACAATGTGCTAGTGGAACGGAGGAAGACAAGTGCGGGTGTTTTTCTGATATTCTCTGGTCGCCAGAGAGACTGACTAGGACGCAAAGATGGGACGGAAGAAGATCCAGATCACGCGGATTATGGATGAGAGGAACCGTCAGGTATGTCGTTTTCAACTTTCTTGTAGTGTGATCCTTTATTTTAATTCCAAAGGACTCTAAAATATATGCATGGACAATTAACTGAAATCTAGACGGGAGTGTATAAAATATAAACTGAAGAGATATTTTAATAAATTGTTGGAATTAAATAACAATTTCAGAAATAACAATAGTGTACCTTGTTACTTTAGTGGGTATTGTTGCTGCCTCGCAGTCTTCAGGTTCTTTCTGTCAGTGTGGAGTTTCTGGTCATGGTCTCCCTAGTGCTTGTGTGCATTTTGTCTGGGTTCTCTGGTTTCCTCCCATCTTTCACAAACATGCTGTGGGTAGATGCTCATGTTAAATTGTCACTAGGTGTGAATGAGTATATACTGTAAATTTGTGACTGCATGGTGCCCGGTGATGTATTGGCATTCCAATTAGGGGGTATATTGAGTTGCCACCAGTGTTACCTGACCCACCGAACCCTGACCAGGAGAAAACTGTTAGAGATGATGAATAATATTCATTAACAATAATAATAATAATAATAATAATAATAATAATAATAATGTTGCTGCTTTTATTATTATTATTATTATTATTATTAATAAAAGTTTTTTTAATGCTTTTCCAGTTAATGCTTTACCCTGGTTAGCTTACAGAGAATCTGGAGACTATCACGGCAGCATTATGAGGCAAGAATTCATCCTAAATTGAACAGAAATCTCTCTCAGGCGACCATGTACACACACATTACAAGCAGCTAGGACCAGTTTATTGTAACTAAACCCCCTCCTGGCTGGGAGGCCCAAGGAGAAACCCATGCAGACATAAGGAGAACATTCTGTATATTCAACCCTAATTGGGGCACCAGGCAAAATGCATTCCCACGTTTTTGTGCTCATTCATACCTAAAGGGTAATGTTACATTGCCGAAACAAACATGCAGAACTTCATACAGACAGGAAACTGAGCTCAGGATTATATATATAAATTGTGTTATCAATTATAAATAATTTATATTATAATATATATAACATTTTATATTTAATTATAATAGATATAGAGTGAGCCATAACATTAAAAACCATTAACATTAAAGCTTTTTACTAACCCGTATGGCTGATCAGTGTAGGCTGAAGTGGCAGGAAGTGGCAGCTCTGGCAGATCAATAGCCTTAAGCTCGTTGCTTTCTGGGCCGTGTGTATGGCAGGCTGTGATGCTCTGGGTGGTGCACCGATATCTTTATTTAAGGCCAATGCTAAATTTTTCGGTGGTTAGTGCTGCATTGCCTTTCTGTGGTATCGGACCAGACAGGCTAGCTTTTGGTCCTCGTGGGCGTAGATTTGCCTAGGCTGCCCATGCCAACACTTTACTGATGTATAACTGTAGTTTACCTGTCAGTGGTCATAGTGCTTTGGCTGATCAGTGTATTTCATTTAAGCACTTTTCGTACGTTTAAAGTGCTTTATACGAAAAAGACTGCAGGACATTAAAACATTTATAAAATAAAATTGTGTATAAGTGCAACAGTGTCTTAATGGTTAACAATATCGTGTCTAGTCTGGGCTCGTGGATTTCCTCCGGGTAGTCCGGTTACCTCTCAACACAAAGATGTGTTGTAGTCTGCTTGACATTTTTAATTTGCCTGTAGTGTATGATTGGCTGTGTGTGTGACTGCGCTCTGTGATACGTTGGCACGCCGTCCAGGGTGTCTCTTGCCATGTGCCCCGAGTTCCCTCGGATAGGCTTCATGCCTGCTGCGACCCTACACAGGAGTGGTTATCCACATGGATGGATAATGTAATTTATACAGTAAATATTGTGGAAAAGGAGTTTATAATAAAACAAATAAGTGATTTAAGTACAACAATAATTGACATAAAATATCTTGGGTTTGTAGTTTATTTTAATAAATATTTAATATTTGTGTCAACAATCCTACATCATTTGTGTAATGTTCTTTAGAGTTTAAATGTCATGTAAGAAACTTTTTATCAATTAAGCAAGAGTATAGGTTTTTATATTTTTCTCTTTTTCTAATATTGTATAATCATACAATATTAGAAAAAGAGAAAAATATAAAAACCTATACTTTGGTTTGGTTTAATGTTCTGTATTCAAGAGGCCAATAACCCTTCAGGACCATGTTTTTACTGAGAATGTAGGATTAACAGAAGGACAGCCTCAATTGAGCAAAGTGCTTGAGATGCACTCTGGCTCACCACATCAGAAAGCTTTGCTGGAGCTGTACTAAACTAGGTATTTATAAGCGCATATTTGCACATCTGTGAGGTTTAGACATAAGGTGAAACTGAATGACCGGAGAAGTTGATCACTGGTCTTGTTGGTATGTTCAGTAGTGCAGTGGCTAAAATGACGGCCCCAGCATTCCTGTGTAACATTCCTAGACTGACCCATCTTACGCCTACCACACAGACAGTCGTTAAAACAGGAGCAGGACACGTTTACAGAGATGTATACAGACGTGGCTCCCACACGCCACACTACAATTTAAGTTCTTGGGAAAGTTGATGAGGCAGCAGAAAGCTTGGTGTTAGCCAGCCAGGATGGGAGCAGAGGCTAGCAAGAGGTGACTGAGGTGAAGAGGGCTGACTGCAGTCTCTCTCTCTCTCTCTCTCTCTCTCTCTCTCTCTCTCTCTCTCTCTCTCTCCCTCTCTCTGTTTTCCTCTCTATCCTCAGTGGAGGGGTTAGGCCCAGAGGGGGCCCCGCACTCCCTGTGATTGCAGCTGCTTGCTAGTAATTAGGAGCGGCCACTGCACCACAGCACCCTCTCATTAGCTGGGAGGGTCAGCAGGACACACAGCATCCTTCTCTCTGTCTCTTTCTCTGTCTGTCTCTTGTCTCCCTCTTGCTTTCTTGCAAAGAAAAAAAAGTGCCAACTCTGGCCAGCCACAGAGACAGGCTGGAATTCACCCTAGTCTGCGCACGCTAAATATAAACAACGCAAGCCAGCTCAGTCTGTACTGCTCCACCACTGCCTCCCACACACATCCCTTTCATTCACGGATGTCTCCACCAGCTACTCCTCAGTGCTTTTTCTTATAAGGAGAATGCACAGTGCATAAGTTTTTGGGTTGGGCTGATGTAAAACATCACATTCTTCAGCAATACAGGTCTCTGTGATTTAGGCATTATGCTGCATGTGTGGAGATTTCTAAGACTATGAGCTCTCCTGTTTAAGGACACGATAATGAAAATAGAAGTACCGTGTCAGAACCTGGATGCGCCCCGTTCACACCCTCTCAAAATATCATTTGCACCATCTTGCCAGCGAAAGAACTTTCTTGCCGTGCTGGCGGAAAGCTAATTGAGGTTTTTGCTCGCTCTCCTGAGGGTGATAACATAACAGCCAGTTGCACCCCCTCCCCCTTCCCGCCCTTCGGCTCACTCCCGCTCATCCTCGTCTCTCCGACAGCAAGTGTGGAGCTTGCAGTTCATTCGAGTGAGAAACTCCAAATTTACAGGACAGGCCAATTATCAGCATAACACCAGCGCTGGGTGGGATCCAAACACGGAGGCAGGCAGACAGAGAGACGGCTGTGAGGAGCATCAGCGTCTGCACTCTCTGCCCTGGCCTACAACATCAGCAAAAACAAACAAAAAAGAAACCTACAGAGAAATACATGCAAAGAAAAAAAAAAGAAGTATAAGATCACTTTGTAGCCCAATGCTGAATTAATGGAATGTATTAATTTATGGTGGAATGAGGTGTTTTAAATCTAATTTAATTGAACATGTACACTGATTAGTCATAACATTAACACATTAACATTAATTATCAATTATATACCAGTAAACTGGTGACAGGATTTGGCACTTAAGGCACTCAAGGCTCACCCTGCAGGGACCAAAGACCAGCCCGACTAGTCCGATCCCACAGAAAAGCCAAGGCAGCACAAATCACTAAAGAAAAGTGCTGAAAAATGCTGGCCATGATCGAAAGGTATTAGAACACTCAGTGGACCACAGCGCACTGCACTCGCGGCCAGCAGGTAAAAAGCCCAAGACGGTGAACAAGTCCACGGAGGCCGCATCACGCAGCACACAGCACCCAAAGCATCTGCCACTAACAAGACGATGCCAGCCACCACAACACAGCCCCAGAGGCCCTGTGGAGCCACGCCCCAAGGCCCCAGAGCTGCCCAGGCGGCAGAAGGAGGAACGCACACAATAGTGGGCATAATGTTTCGCATTGTATTGTTGCAGCTGATCGGTGTTGGCTGAAGTTGTAGGGAGTGGCAGTTTAAAATGCACCACTTTGCTAGTCATCATTGAGAACATATTATTTTAGCATGACTTGGGTCTTTACATGTAACCATAGCTGTACACACAAAGTCTACTGACTTGTAATTAATAGTTATTGCATCCAGCAGATTTCAGATGTCAGCATCTGCATTTTAGTCAGAGGTTACCAGTGGTGTTAGAGCCGACTTCTTACTGCAGACTAGACGGAGATACCTACAACTCCCACAGGATATGCGTTATGTTGTCTCTCTGAAGCTGTTTATTAGCATACTCGGACCTTTGTGGAAATCTGTTTAAATCTTTATCTGTATGTTTATCTGTCACAGTCTGCATTCACAGTACTGAATCAAGAACGCATCTTAAGTAGGCTAATTGAATAAACTGGCAATGGTGCACACATTATGAAGAGATATTATTCCAAGCGTTATGCTAAATGCTTCAACAAGCATGCAGCAAAGCAAGAAAAGCCTTGTTTACCTGTTAGGATTGATACAGAAAGGGTTTGGACAGTTTATAATTGTGACATCTATTAAATCAAATGGCTCAGCTTCAAGAGCAAGACAGACCCAGTTCCGGTTTTGCACCATATTCCATGATCTTGTTGCAGTTTGGAATGTTCAGGACAGACTTGCAGTTAAACCAATTATATGATTTATTCTGATCTTCTTTTGTTTAATCTGATGCATTGATTCTTTTCTATTCAGAATTATTTCAGACTTTTAAAATGATCCAGGTGAACGACGGTTAAAAGTCCTTGAAAATATACGACATACAGTAACACTTCCATCTTGCTCAAAGTACTTGTGCAGTGGTCTTTGTAAGAGACAAACAATGACAATGTCAAACATGACAGAGACAAATTTTGCAAACAGAGAAAAAAGGCCCAGAGGAAAGCTCACATTTGCTCTGTGGAAACACTTGAAGCTGACAAGCGGGCAAACGCATACTATTTGCAGCTACTGCAGTGCTGAGCTGGCTTATAAACAGAACACGAAGAATATGTTTCGGCTTCTTAAAAAAAAACAAAAAAAAAACATCATCATCACGCACCCATAACTGTATTAGTAGGTTCTGCCAGTTCATCTTAATCTCTGATGTCTGCAATCTCCAACAAATCCTCCAGCGCCACTACCAGCATTAATATAAATGCGAGCAGCTCAGTTTACCTTTATTTCCAGCCCCTGTGTTTTTACATTATTTATAATGCTTGCACTTTGTAAGAATTGATCAGAAAAACACAGCAAAATTCGTTTGTATGTGTTGGGTATAATAACAGTCAACATTAGTGCTATGAAAATCGCTGTGCTTAAAAATCCAATCGAATCAAATCGACAGTCTGCTGTGATTCACAGCTCTAGTTCAGGGTAACATTTTGTGTTCTGTTCTGATCTGCTCTCGGAATGTTTTTTGGTTTCCTGTGCAGTCGATGCTGATTGAGCCATTGGGTTTGTTTTGTCTTTGAGTGGGCTGAGTATAACCCTAACAGTATTTTGTGCTGATGCCAGTTGAGTCTCTTCCTCTCTTCTTGGCTCCACGCTGTGTATTCGCACAATATTAAAAATGGAAGAGGTGTAGACCCTGTCATGCATGCCACCCCATCATTCAGGATGGTTCCCCTGGCTGCCCTTTCCATGCATCCTGGAGGAGGAAGAGGAGGAAAAGAAGGGAATGAAAGAAACTGGCTTGAACTGAGTCTCACAGCGCCGCTTGGTCCTGACAAGCTAATTGCAAAGCTGTGCAGGGGCGGATTTCTGCCATAATAGTACAGGAGGGCAGAATTATCCTGTAACAAGCCCTCGTTCTCCCTCCTCCTTTCTCCTCTGCCCATCCATCTTTCCCCACAGTTTGAGCCCTGATTTACTTCTCAAGCTCTTAAAGCCTGTAATTACTATCTTGACGATGACGTGCACCTGTCTTGTCTGGACAGCACGGAATATTTGGGCAGAAATGCGCTGTTAAATTAGCTCCTGCAATCAAGTGGGTCTTAATTACTCTAGTGGACGCGAAAAAAAGTTCTAATGAGAGATGCCTCTTCTGGAATAAAAAAGAGCTCTCCATTAGATTGCGTAGTGGCAGCACTTTACCTCATGGATAACAGAGGATAATATTATAAGTGCTATTGTAAGTAAGGACTCCAGGGGACAGTTCTGCAGAAGCATGCAACAGAACCTGTTTAAGTGGAGAAAGGAAGTGATTGAGGCAAGAGGTGAAAAGGATAATACCGGGTATCTTTTCAGTAGACTGTTTAAAAAAAATAATAATTCTGCGTGCACATGTGCTATCCTCCTGCCTTACAACGTCCTCTGTACACCATTAAGCAGACTCGCTGGGGGTAATTGCCCAAGTCATTAAAAGTTTGATGATTTCGCTGTTGGGAGGAGCATTGGTTGCCCTTGCTCAGGCTTACTTTGACGTAGGCACGCGGCATGCTCACGACTCTTATTCTTTCTCTGCTTTTGTCTCTCTTTCGCACATCTATCTCACATCATCTGTTTTTCATCAGTTTAAAAGAAAAGCACATCCCCTTCTTTCTCACACAATTTCAGTCTCTAAAAGCTCTTGAGCTAACACTTTTTTTCTTTAATGGCTTTAAACATGCTAGATCTATATAAAGGAGGGCTGAGAGATGGGGGAAAATAGCCGAGTAAAAGGTTGCGCTAGTCTTTGCTAGGTTTATAGATAGATCTGGTTATGCAGCGCTTGTGGAGTATTTCGTAGATTATTTGAAATGAAGTGAGTTTTGTTTTTAGTGTAATTACATTAGCTTGCAGTAGTAGGTTTTGAAGGGAAATAGTATAGGTGGCTTTTGTGTGTAATTTCTGGCTGATGTCAACATTTAAATCATCCCCCACCTTCCCCTCCTAGCCGAGAGACTGTGTAGTGTCTGATGATTCATTGTAATAGCAAAAACAAAATCATCCAAGTGCATCAGATCATGATTATATCATTCAGTGAGCGGTCATGAATTTCCATCCCCCACATGTTTGTGGCTTTTGATTTTAATTAGCAAGTGGCAGGAGCAATAATGTTATCTTATGATTTTCTTTTAAGCATAATGTGACTAAACATGTCGGATATGGTTGACATGAGATAAAGCCTAGAAGAGAATGATAGACAGAGGTAATTGTTGCCATGGATTCTCTTGTGTCAAACCCAGGTTAAAATCCACACCGTTTATTCAAGAGTTTATACCTAGCTTACTTTAACAAGTCTCACATTTTTGAGTAATTAGTGAAACTACAGAAATTAGTGACATCAAGTTTCTTTATATTTTTTACATTTCCTTGAATTAATCACATTTCATACAAGCTTCCATAATTTTTTTGATTGTGTAAAGCTGCTTTGCGACAATGACAATTGTTAAAAGCGCTATACAGATCAAATTGAATTGAACTGAATTTAAATTTCCTGTGCCCGTGGTATAACCTGTAAAATGTACCATGCGGTGTTTGACTGATCTGAACTTTAGACACTCTTCTGGCATCTGTACACGTTTCTGTGCACACTGCAGACCCTTTAACAGCCTCGATTTCTAGTGTGACATCGGAAGTACCACACGATAGTGACAGCAGAACTGCGTATTCAGTACAGAACTATCCTTTAACATCCCCTTTATATGCTGATTAATTTTCTCCTCTGCCTTTCTGTAACATTATTATTATTATTATTTTTTTACTTTTTGACAAGTTGCTATGTGTTTACAGTTTTTTTTTTTTATATATCACCCAGTGGTGGGTAACAAACATTACACATCTCAAAATGTCACACCCTTGTTCTATGATGGCGGCACTCCCTTTGACACAGGCCTCTTTTGGCCTTTTTAAAGGCACAATCCACACCTCTGTATCTGTCTCTCACGCAGAGCTGCAAGGCGTAATGAAGGTACAACAGGCCAGTATTGAACAAGTTGTGTGAATGGGGCTACTGTTGACTAAAAAGCATTTTTCATTTCTTGGTATAGTAATTTATCCTATTTCAAAAGCCAGGTTTTGCTGTTTTCAATACAACAAGAGATGAGATCGTGAAGATAAAGAAGTGTCATGCAGTCATTTCTTATTTTATGCAGATCCCCTTCAATCCACACAAACCAAGTAAGAGAAGCAGAGACAAGAAGACCTACGTATAAAACCGAGGCCAACCCGTCACGGTCACAGCTGGCCTGCTCGGCCCTCTAGGCTTCCATAACTGCAGAGTCTAGCCATGAATTGTGAACCCGTTGATTAATTTAAGCCTGAGGTGATCAGACAGGGAGGAGTGACTCTTGTGTTGGCTTTTGCTTCTTAGGCCAGGTTATCCTTCTGCCAGGAAAGTTGGGTTCATAGCAGCTGCTATACAAAGACAGAAATGAAGCCGTAGCACTTATGTATCTCCTATTCTCACTTCTTCCTTTTTCAACGTTTTTCACCATAAGAACTCAGACATTGCCGTTATTGCCCCAGACTGTTATAGCCCATCATGTTGTTTTAGATGTTGGCTATCATTCCTAAGGACAGCTTGTGATGTAGTTCCTGATTGACAAGCCAGTCCATCTCATTTTCAAAGGCAAAAATCATCCATGGACACACACGGGCAAGCATGTGTGCTCATACATAGCCACTGATGTAGTACAGTAAACAGATAATTACACAACATAGGAAACATATTTTGCACTTCATGCAATTGAATTAAACACGTACATACATCAGAACATTAAACACAGGAAAGAATCCATCATCACATACAGTACGAGGCACAATGTGTCCACTGTTTTTTATTTTATTTTATTTTTTTTACTGTCTTTACTTCCATTTCCTTCATTTATCACCCTCTAGTTACACATCCATTTTCATTAACATAAAACCTTTTCACAAGCAAGATGAGCAGCTAGCTTGACCGGCTGTGCAATACTACTGTACATAGTGACGAGCAGATGAGCGAAGGGTGAACAGAGACAGACCAAATACAAAAGTGTGTACCTGGAACTGAGTTGGCACTGTAAAGCTGCTCACTTGGAAAAAAAAAGTTCTGAAAAGGTCAGCATTTTCATTCCTGGCATACAATTAGATGAGAAATGCTAATATAATTACTGTATGTCTGGCATTGCAGGTCATCAGAGTGACCTTATCAGAAGCTGTGCAGAGTTAGAAAAGAACAAGGGAGAAGTACAGTACATGACTCATAGTTAGACTTCTTTGTTTTAAGTACTCAATATCTCATAGATGGCAAATGAATCTGATCGCAAGGTATCTTATTTTGCATTGACCAAAATCTTTGAACCTCAATACCATCAATACTTTAAGGCTTTGTCTTTTACACATAAAGGTTTCAAACTTTATCTCAAAACACACAAAACACAGTTTATGAATTAAATTAGCATCAAAATATTTACAATGGTTTATCGTGATATACTCTATTCAGGAGTTATTCATAACTTTCAGGCATGTAGTGGCTGTATCTTTGTGTTTCAGCAAATGTCATCACATATAATCATAAGCATCTCTGTGGTTTTCCACTATCTTCCCCATCGCTAGTGATTATGGGGGTGCTGTCTGGGAGCAACGCCATGACCTATATATGCTGTGTCTATGTTTGTGTATATAGTGAAAAGTTTAGACGAATTCCATAGACTTTCCTGATTTTTCAAACTTTATTATTATTTCTTTCTGCATTGTAAAACAGTGCTGAATGCATCCAAAATATGCAATAATCTCCTTTGAACAGTTGATCAGTGAGATGTGTCTCCAACTCGTATTCTGTAAAGCCTTGATAACGGCTCAAATCTGCGGTGATGTTAGTTGGTGATTTCTGAGGCTGGTAACTCGAAATGACCTTCTCCTCTGCAGCAGAGGTAGATTTTGGTCTTGCTTTACTGAGAAGGTCTTCGTGAGAGCCAGTCCTATCATGGGACTTGATGGATTTTGTAAATGCATTTGACAATACTGTTATTGCAAGAACTCAAGAACTATTCCAGAACAGATGACCTTCATGTCTTAAAGTAACTGACTGTTGTTGGTGTTTGTTTGTTAAGTACCTAATACCATTTCTTAGTTTAAAAAAAGGTATTGTTCTAGAATGTAGAAAATAAATCCAAACTTGTGTCCACACTTTTGACTGGTACTATATATGTGTGTATATATATATATATATAGAGGATATACTTCCTGTGTGCGGTCTGCCACATGAGAGTGTCAGTTTGTGTGCGTGTTGGTGGGTGTTTGTGTCTATGGGATCACTGAAGTGACCTGCTGTGTGGGTGAAATGAGGTTCTGTCCTGGTTCAGCTGGCCCATGCATGCTGAACAGAAGTTGGACAGAACATAGTCTGAGTGTAGTCTATCACAGTAGGCTTTTACTGTTCTTTCAATGACATTACCAGCTTCAGTCTGCTAGACAGCCACTAATGCAACTATCTGTATTTGGATTTAGGGCCTAAAATTTAGGGCATTTTGTATTAAATATGAAAGCATGTCCATAGAAAAGCTGAAAAGCAAAAATCCGGAGCTAGACATGCCATCAGTGTCAGCATGTACACCGTTGAGGTTTTCTCAACCCTCAAATTCTTATATGGTCTATACATGTGACTGTAAATGCATCTCATGGTATTAAACTTGGTCCTTATTTGTCTTTCAAGCTTCATGCCTGAGTGTTCCCTTGCACCCGCATGAAAGTAACATCTTGCTTGCACAACTTTTTTTCCTGTGTTTCACAGCATCTCGCTCCATGTGCATGCATATAGCCTCGATTAGCGTCTTTTACCTTTTTGAGTTTAATTGATACTCCTCTGTTGCTATCGGTTGTGCCATTTTCATTTTTTTTTAACATCCCAAACCAATGCAAAACCCTGATGCAGTGAGATTTTGTGTTGTGTTGTGATATGTGGGACAGATTGGTATTGTCACAAGCAATGTGTTTTTCTACTGGGGAAAGCGAAAGCAAGACTAATGACATCTGGGAACGAGATGCTTTTGCTGGGTCTCGGGATTAAGAGGCACACAGGGCAGGTTGCTCTCAGCTTACTCTTCATCCTGAACTGCTCAGGTACAAAAGGACTACCTACTCTACTGGCTCAGCCAGAACCAGATTTTGTACACGGGCTCTTCTTCTGGGACTTGTATGATGGACAACTGCATCTGTAACCTCTATACTTGTATAAAACATCTCCATCTATTCGAATATATATCTATATTCATTTAGCACACTTCATGTCTTTTATGTAGTCGCAAATGTAAAATTAGAACTAGAATAGGTTCCTGTTGTTAGTTTACAGTTTGGCTCTGTGGATCATTACCTTGGATTTGGATTGAGGTAACGGCTGTGAAGCTGAAATGGAAAATGTCAGCTTTAATTAATTAAGGGTATTGATATCTTTTACTGATTAAACAATATAAGCATCAAGGCATATTATTATATAATCGTTCCTGTCAGAATGTGCTCTAGTGCAGAGCCAGTTCAGCAAAAGAAAATAAGTTTAGTTATTAACAGAGGACCACTGTACTATTAAAAACTGTTTATGATTTTGTTGTGGTTTTGTCTACATTGGGTGGACCGCTTTAAATTCCCCCCTCGCATGAATTCGGAGTAATGAGAGCGGATTGGTGTTGTTTGGAGAACATTGAGCACTGTAATCACCTGCAATTTGCAACATGTGACATTACTCCTACTCCAGTAGCACTGACCCACGTGCTATGTGCTTTCACAGACACTCTATAGCTCATTGGATTATATTGCACTGAAAGGGTTGCCGCAAGCTGCGACCAATTAAAATTGAACAAAGCCAGCTCATCTACTTAGCTCTGCTTAGTAGGTCAAAGAATTTGGCGGAAGTAAACGCGCACACATACACACTCCCTATGACTCCTTTTTGCCTCAGGCACTGCTTTTCTAAGCCACAGCTTTGCCATCCATGGATATTATGCCATGTGCCTTGCCAACCTGTTCTGTGTGAGAGCAGATTACCATGCTTCTGCATGCTGTCATTCTGTCACTTTAATATCACATATGCAAATCAGTTCACCTCTTTCATATCTTCGATGTTAACGTAGAGCATACCATAGAACTTGTGTTACTCATAAGCCTTTCAACTTTTCCTTTCGTGAATTGACTTCCTTAAATGAATGATGGAGGTTGGTTGAAGTTTTCTCCTTGTATTTGTGCTGTATATACTGCAGGTAAAGCTAAGCAGCAAAGCACAGCACATACTATAGCAGCGCTAGCAACAGCTGATAAAACAGCTAAAGGAAGCGTCCGGCTTTCTTCCTGCTTCTTGTGCAACCACTCATTCATTTCAAACAATAGATGCGACTTCACGTAGCAGAGATTATTGGGTTTTTGCTCTGCAGGATGGCAAGCTAGTCGGCTGTATTTATTGCGGGATAAATACAGCCGACTAGCTTGCCATCCTGCAGAGCAAAAACCCAAGAATCTCTGCTACGTAAAGTCGCATCTATTGTTTGAAATGAATGAGTGGTTGCACAAGCTCATGATTGGTTTTAGACCAGATGGCGCGAGCAAAAAAGTATCAATGTGTGCTGTTTCAAAGGACACGCGTGTCCGTGTTAGAGTGAGATAAAAGTCACTTGTAATTATGAATGCGAACTGTCATGACATACAGATCCAACCTGACCATAAAATCGGAATTGAGCAATGTGGCATGTAATCCGAACGTAGCCATAGAGCCCGAAGACTGAGAATAGGTCATCCGTATATGGCTCAGGTTACTACAGAATTGATGCATGATCTGCAGTAGTGCACTCGTGTTACAGTTAAAGCAGTTACAGAATAGGGCTGTGGGCATGAGCATGGGAGGAGTGATGACCCTGATTGTGCAGGCTTGGAGCCATGCATGCAGCTAACATAACTAGCTACTAGATACTATAACATATCTAGAGCAAGTTTAGTTGTGTAGTCATTTCCATCATGCGTCCCAGTGTATTTACTTTAGTAGTTAAAAAAAAAGCTTCCTTGAGGTGAACAAAGCCCATCAAACCATTACTGTTTCATAAGAAAGACCAGTTGATGACATAGTACTGACAAATTGTCACACCTAATTTAGAGAATGACTTTTTTTCTGTCATTAGACATTCGTTGGACATTTCTTTATTCAGCAGAATGATTCATTCTCCTAAAAGTGACATTTAAAAACATTCCTCGCTATCATATAATTTACGTGCCGTATTCTTTTGTTCCCACCTGTCTTTCAGGTCACCTTCACCAAGAGGAAGTTTGGCTTGATGAAGAAGGCCTATGAGCTCAGTGTCCTGTGTGACTGCGAAATTGCCCTGATCATCTTCAACAGCTCCAACAAGCTTTTCCAGTATGCGAGCACTGACATGGACAAAGTCCTGCTTAAGTATACAGAGTACAACGAGCCACATGAGAGCAGGACAAACTCTGACATCGTGGAGGTGAGTAGGTTTTCATTAGCTGCTCTACATGTGGCTGATAGCAAGTTTAGGGGATTACACATGGAAACATGTGTGAGGATGTGGTTCAGTTGTTATTCTCATTCTGACTAAACACTTGTTTCCCAAATCTGATATGCCTGAAGCACAAAACAATGTCCCCGATGCATAACCTGTGTCTGTCACCTTTGCACGTTTTATTTTATGTACAAAAAATATATAAAAATCTCAGAGTTTATTGATTTTTCAAAAAATTATAATTATTGTAGTAGATATGGAATAAGATGCAAGATGATTTAGTGCACTTCATTATTTAATGTAATGAATAATTATAGCTGACATGGTAACTTGACGGGTAACTGTTTCCGTCCCATGCTTGTTCTGATAGGTCTTTTGGGATATCTGCTATGTCAGATAAGTTCAGCTCAGCTTCAGTCTTAGTCAGCTAACAAAACGCATGGATCATAAAACAACTCCACTAACTCGAATACTCTTATAATATTTATATAGGATTGTTGTATAATATAATTCCTATTTCGTTTTTAAAAAAAAATTGTTTAGATATTTTATACAACTTGATTTTTTACTCCCTTTAAAAAGCCCTCATCTGTAGCTATTTTTTGTGCTCGTTTTTATTCACAATGAAAAGTCATCATGCTGCCACAGTACCAGAAATTTACTGAAATGAGCTTGTTTTACAAACCCGTCACCTTTAAATGAGCAGGCTTTATTGAACACATTTGTCAGCAGTCAAACATTTCATGGCAGCTGTGCAGTATTTCTTATTTCAGTGACCCAGGTCAACACTAAATTGCAGTCTATGTTTGACAATGGGGATTAAATAGCTCACCATCAACATTAATGGTCGGTACTGTCACAGATCAGAAGGTTGTGAGTTTAAATCCCAAGGATTGCCAAGGGAGATCATGATTCTGTGTTATGACCCTAGTCTTCTAGCTAAGTTGGGAAGTGGAAATCATGTACATGTAACAATTAAGTCCTGGGTACACTGTGTAGAAGGTGGGAATAGACGCTGGTTTGGATGCCAGGGCAACATACAGTACATACACATTCGCACACACATTCATGCCAGGAGGTAATGTACAGTAACATAGGCAGTAAACCTATAGTGTCTTTTTGAGAGATCAGAGAATGTAGTGGAAAGACACAACATGGACAGCAACCTAAGCTCAGGATGGAATCGGGGACCCTGGAGCCACCTTGCTGTCTACTAAATGAAAGTGATTCACTAAGGGGTAAAATGGTATGAAAGGAGTCTGCTCTGTAGCATTCTCTTTTTTATTCATGCTGATGCCACTGGTAGTGCATTAGCTGCTTGGCAGTGCTGCAAAAGAATGACCAGCCATCCACAAGACCTTGTTTTTTTTGTTGTTGTTGTTTTTTTTTTTTTTTTTTTCTCTATCAAGGGCCCTTATGCTTGCCTGGCCCTGCCTTTTGCAAAGTGCAAGCCCTCACATGTGTTAAAAATAAATAGGCACACATTTCCTCTTATATAACCAAGCATCCTAACAGATTTGCCATTTCTTGTCTCCCTTCTGAAGACGATGCTACACAACCACACTCTGGTATTTTTTTGTTTGGACATTACATCTTCTTCGATTATATTTGAGTGCTTCACTGCTTAGAAATGTTAAGGCTGTAGGATGATGTCTTGAGCAGCTGATGGAGTGACAGTTTTGTCCTTCAAGTTGCTTCTAAGATGCACACAGTATAGGTGTAGAAGGCGAGCAGGCTAGCTGGTAAGGTGCTGTTTTTCCCATGTCAGTGCTGAGAGAACCTGACTGTACACATGAAAATGTCCAACAAAGCAGCTCTTGTCCTCGCTCAGTGCCGAGCCACACAGATTCCCCCTCAACCATGCCACCTTCATAAAGGAAAAAAAAATCAATTGAAGCCTGTTGTCTGTTTTCTTATCAACACCATGTGAATGCAGTGGTAAAGAACATGGCAATAAGGTAATCCACGCCTCTTCTGCCAGTTCTGCACCATTGCTCATCACGAGCCGTTAGAGAACCAGATAACATCTGCACCTTGCATTGGTCAGAGGATAGCGATACTAATTATAACTGAACATTAATGCATCCTTTCTTCCTAAACATGTTGTTTTTTTTCTTAAACGGGTCTTTGGGGCCGAGGGAGGGTTTATCCTAAATGAAATAAAAATTATAAATATCAAGAGTGAAAGTGTAAGTCTGACTGTGTGTGAAAATGGCAGCCAATAGAGAGGACGAGTGATGTGCAGCTATGCTATCTGTCCTTAATATGCACTCAGCTCACCCCTAATGGATATAAAAGGATCAGAACAAGTATTTAATGGATGAATTCTCCTTTTACTCTCATCTCTTGAGCTCTTACTCTTTCCCTCTTATCTATTTTGGTGAAACGTGATTTACATGGAGGCCCTTACACTTCCCTAAATGAAAGCACCACACTAAACTCATAAACACCACAGATCCTGCGATTGGTTGGGCTCACGTTTGTGATTTTTGCTGTTCCCAGCTTTTTCCATTGGGCAGGATTGGTGCTCGTTCCATGTGAGAAGCCAAATCAAAGGTCACATTCCTCCTCACCAGCACCATCTGTAGATAAAGGCTTGGCCTTGTAGCATGTTAGAACAGATGCCACACTTTCCACAGATGGATGTTTGCCTGGGGTGCAATTTGATAACCAAGTACAGGTTCGTCTGTTGGGACCAGTGCCATAGACTCAGACTTTGAGTAAGGGTGGCTGAAATGGGGGGTAAAGGGGTGAAGAGTCCACGTCTATGCTTGTGTGTGCATATCTGTGACTCTGTGTTCGCTGTTGTGTGTGTGTGTGTGCGTGTGCGCGTGTGCAGAGGGCCAGCAAGCAGCAGTTCAGCTTCAATAACACCCCGGGCGACAGGTGAAGCGCTGCGTAAAATCTCCCTTTGTGGATCGTGTCCACATCTCTGTCTGATTAAAAGTGGACACGGTCCCATCTGTGTCTCGCTTTTCAACAGTACCTGGTCTGAGGCAGTCCATTTTATTTACTGAATAGGAGTACAGGGTTGTTGGAGCGTTTCCTCAGAGGTTACAGCTCTCATTCTGGGAATAAGTGGGGTCTTTAAAGACCACAGGTGTTCAAGAATATCAGGTCTCCACCAGCACACTCTGTCCTTGCTTTCACCTTCCCTACCAGCCAGTGGTGGAACAGTGGAGGATGAGAGTTTGTAAAACAGTTCAAAACTGGTTAAAGTACAGTAGTTTAATCACAACAGTTGAGTGATTGCATAAAGCTGAATTTGTTGGTTGATTTCCTGTCAAAGTGTACATACAGACTAGACTAAATATATTATAATTTTTTTTCACCTATTCATATATTTCGTGTGATTGTGCATAATACAGGTATGTTCAAAAGTTAGTACCCCCAAGTGTTCTTGTGTAACAAAAAAAGAGTTTTAATATTAGGTAAATACAAACTTAGAGAAACAATATATATATATATATTTTTTATATATATATTTATATATATATAAAAATATATACACCTGAAGAAATCATTTTCTTTATATCTTTATCAGGCTCTCACATCATTTGTGGACGAATTTTGGCCCATTCTTTTTTACAACATTACTTCAGTTCATTGCGGTTTTTGGGCTTTCCTTATGCACTGCTCTCTTAAAGTCTTGGTACAGCATTTCAGTTGGCTTAAGGTCTGGACTTTGATTAGGCCATTGCAAAACCTCAAAGGCAAAAGTTCATCTGACATTTTGTAAGGTTTGTGTTCTGTTGCATCTGGCGTAAAATGAACACAGCATTTCATAAAAAGGAACATCATACCAACAGTCAACAATGGTAGTGATAGATTTGCCATAATTTACGGAATCATCAATTCTGCGCTCTACGAGAAAATCCTGAGGTAGATGTCAGGCCATCAGTTTGTGACTTCAAGCTAGATTATTTTGAAACAAACTTTCAAAAAGTAGATACCCTAAATGTTCAACACTGAATTTGAATATTTTTGCCCCAGGTGTATGTAATCATTGTAATAATGTGTAAACTGTAATCATGCAAGTGGGGAATCCTGCACCACTTTGTAATCTATATAATAAAGATTGTAAAAGCATGACTTGTTCATGTGAAAGCCTGAAGGACAATTTAAAGGCCTTAAGCACAATGTCTGAGCCCTTAAATATATCACCTGAAAGCTATTTGTATATTTCTCTCTTTAACACACCAAATTCCTCCAAGGGTTGCCTTTGAAATTAACCAATAAGTTAAATAATGTGTGCTGGACATAAGCTAGATCTTAAACTTTTAACATAATAATTACTTATGTTCAAAAAGTTTGCAATGGATTCCAAACCGATATAGGAAGACAAGGTGCTGAGTTTCTACACTTTCCCACTATTGTTGGGGGATACTAGCCAATTTCTGATGATACCACAGCTATTTGTAGCTAGGTGTCTAAGAGAAAAAATTTGTTTTTTAGGTGGGAAGGATAACATTACTCTTCCCCTGGTAATCTGAAAAAAAAAAAAATCATATTGTCTATTAGCTTACCAAGCATGTTTTAAAAACAGTGACTGTGTGGGAGAGCATGCGTAAGTGACTGTCACTGTGGACACACAACTGTAAATTCACAGGTTTGGAGAAGATCATTTGTAATATTTCAATAATATTTCTTGGACCATTATTGAAACTACGGTAAACCACTTTTACTATTCCAAACTCCCAAGCTGAGGTGAAAAAAGTGAAGCACGTGCACAGTGTGTGTATAGAGGATTCAGGGCTGCAGTATGCTCTTCATGCACAATGAACAAACTATATAGCATGCACACACACACACACACACACACACACACACACACACACACACACACACACACACACACACACACACACACACACACACACACAGTTGTACTATAACAATACATTCTTACACACGGCTACAATGTAATGTGAAATACAAAGTGAAAGTGATTTACTAAGTGATAAGGACAAATTAAGACAAACGTCCTACAAAAGGTACTAGGACAAGGACTACTAGCCATGAGTGAAGCACACAGGATCTAAGAAAAAAAGTAATGACAAAATCATGTCTTGGGCATTACCTGTTCTACCTGGTCTGCTTTAAAAAATACTGTAGTGATTCAAATAGTCTTAGTGTTTACTCAAAGACTATGTTTTCTCATCAAAAGAATTACACCCATTCTAAATCATCACGTCGACTTGCACTCCTTTTATAATAATTTATGATGTACACGATGTCGGAAATGCATACAATAAATGTAAGCAGTGTAGTAATGAATCAGTCAGCATGTCTGCAATTTCCACACTGTGGTAAGACCCCTGGAGTTCCTGTTCTAGTTCCTGTGTGTTTCAAATTCAATTTTATTTGCACTGCAAATGAAAAAGCTGCTGCAGGTAATTAAAATAATTCAATCATCCTTACTCTTCTTGGTCTATGACTTGAAGTAATGAAATCTTCCTTGAGTCGCTCCAGGGGCTTCCTCTCTCAGTCCAAACACAGACTTACGGCATATGGAAGATTCCTTCACACGCATATATGTAGCATATATGCATATAAATGGCATTTGTAAAAACATAGTACTGTAGGTGCATAAGAATTTTTTTTTATTATTTAATGAGAATTGAATAAAGTATTGATCTTGATTGCTTGGTTGGCATTTAGAGTCTGGCTAATGTTCAGTATCTCCTGTTCACTGGAATATTAAACAAATCAGATTCAAATGTAGTGTCTGCTTTTTTAAGGCTATGCAAGGCTGACGTTTTAACTTGCGGTTTTACGAAACAAATGTTTCTTTATTTCCTGACTGACATAAATATTCAAAGCTAGAATTTGTTGGTATTTGTTGCTAAGGAATTTTGCTATGTGTAAGTAATAAATGACTGTCTTGAAGACTTTCCCATGTCAGAACAGCTTTAGCATTGACTGTTACAAAGACACAATACTCAGGACTCTTTTACTATTTAAAAAAATGAAATAAAAACTGAGTGTTTGCTGTAAAAGACCCTATATCCGTAGTTGCTATAGAAACTAAACCAAATAAAAACACTTTTCAACCAATCAGAGTTAAGCATTTATTAGAACTGTGTTATAATATATTAAGATACAATAGAACATAAAACCGATATACAGTACAGTACAGATCTTCTGTAGAGAATGATGT
>JAAGKR010010316.1:0-23226 GCA_011419295.1 Clarias macrocephalus | reverse complement strand
TAAATACCAATGAAGGGGGAGTGGCCTATGTGACTAAATACCAATGATGGGGGAGTGGCCTGTATGATTAAATACCAATGAAGGGGGAGTGGCCTGTGTGACTAAATACCAATGAAAGTGGAGGGGCTTATGTGACTAAATACCAATGATGGGGGAGTGGCCTGTATGATTAAATACCAATGATGAAGGAGGGGCCTGTGTGACTAAATACCAATGATGGGGGAGGGGCCTGTATGATTAAATACCAATGATGGGGGAGTGGCCTGTGTGACTAAATACCAATGATGGGGGGGTGGCCTGTGTGACTAAATACCAATGATGGGGGAGGGGCCTGTATGATTAAATACCAATGATGGAGGAGTGGCCTGTGGGACTAATACCAGTGACGGGGAGTGGCTTATGTTATGGTCAGTCCCATTGAAGAAGGCGTGGCTTATATGATTGTCAGTAACATTGAAGGAGGCGTGGCCTATTGTATGAGTCATAATAAACACAGCTGGCCCAGGTGACTTGAGCGTGGCCTATGTATGTAAGTCACAGTCAGTCTTTATGAAGGAAGGGCAGCTTCTGTTCACTTTTGGTTGGTTTTATGGTATACTGTATAACCTTAGTGCAGTAGGAGGAGAAGGACAACACACTCCTGAGTATGCAAAGTGAACCACGCATTAGCACAGTACCGACAGTGGGGGGGGTCAAATCTGGGCAGGAGGGGGTAGAAAGAAAAGTAGAGACATGATCAAGTCTTTTGCTGCATCACCAACTTGTAATGATATCTGAACATTAGGATTAGCATATTGTAATTATACCACACTAGCGTTAGTACCCTTAGATGATGGGAAAAGAGATTGTAGAAATAGTTAGAAAGGTTAAAGCCGGGAAAAAAATGACTGTGAAATTATTTCTATAATTATTATTATTATTATTTCAGGTTGAAGCCCACGTACATGTCTGTCTGTTTTTCTGAGGCTGGTTTCTGGACCTTCAATGTATGAAACGTGAAGATATCACTGACCGATGCACAAAACCTTTCTTCTATTTATATAGATTGGTCCAGCTTGTAGGTGTATTACGGTCGTTTCTGTGTCTTCCGCATACTTTGTGTATATACGGTAAACTATCGCGTTGATTAGCTCTTTTGAGTTATGCATATAGCCACGCCCACCTCGAGGGAAAAAGCACTGAATGAGTAAAAAAAAAGAAAAAAAAACTGCTCATAACTTCACTTTTACTGAACATTTTGATTAAATTTATGGCGCATGGTTCAGTTTTCATAGCGCACTGGGGTAAACCATGACGAGTCGCGCTGTCGTGTCTGTGTATTGTGTATTGTATCAGCTCGTGCATTACAAAAAAAAAAAAAAAACACAAGATGCTGTGATGTGTAATGTGGAACATAATACTCATAACGTCCTTTATACACAGCATTTGAATTTCATTTATGGTGCAGATTGAACTTTAGGCAAATACAGGAGGACTAGCAAAGGTTCATTCATTTCTGTTCAGCCAGTTATGCTGTGACGAATCCTGGCTTTGACAGATCCACGGGTCATGTTTAAGAACGTTGCTGGTTTATTTACACACCTGCCATCAGGAGGGGGTTTAATGTATTGCTTTACACTGCATGAAGAATAGGACGTCTAGAAATAATCTGGCCAGCCATTGTTAGCGCCGAGCGATTGTGTCTCGCTGTTAGCGTTAGCATGCTGCGACTCACCCTCGATCATGCTGACGTCAATGCCATTTTCGGAGCCCGGCTTTTTCAGCGCCGGGTACATGTTGAACAGGTTGGCGACGTAGGCGATGTTGAGCTTTTGATTCCCGGACACCACGTCCTGAGGCGAGACAAACTGACGGCAATCGATCCGAGCCGCTTGTTTCAGCATAAGCTCCGCCCTCTTCAGGTCATCCTCCTCCTGCGATCAGAAAGCAAACCAACAAGATTGATCCTATTCTCATTTCCACACCTGTTAGTCGTCCCGGGTCTAAACCCGATCCCTGATCTGTGTGCTGTAAGGGGTTACGAGCACAAGCACCCTTTGAGTCTCAAGGTTTCTGCATTATGTCGTCTCAGGGACTTTTAGTTTTCCATCACCACCCGCTCGTCCACACCTGGATTCTATTTTTCGCAACATGCTCGTGACGCTGGGAATCGTCTATACCCAAGTCTAGGCCTAAAGTCTGTGGCTAGCTCGGTGAGATGCTGTGTTTGGGACAATGTTTGCACTTTTTATTCAAGGCATGTACATCGCCTTGCTGCATCTTAAAGTCTGGAGGAAACTTGTGCGCAGGTTAATCACTGACCCGAGTGTGAGGAATGTAAGATGAGGTAGTGCTTCTTCATTACCTGGCTGCCAGATTTTATAGATTTCTCGCTAACCCGCTTAACTTTGAACCCATTTCAGCTTGTCCTCATGTGACCCCTTTCTCCTTTTCTACTTGCTTTACGATGCTTTAATATGCACTGCACACTCCTGCTCCAGTTCATCTGGTGCCTCTCTGAGGACTCTATTACTTTTTTTGCTGTACAGAAAGCAATGTAGGTTTTTTAAAAAATTTTTATGAAAGGCTATAGACGGACTCACGTTTAAGCCAGACATGTCGATGATGATGGGGATCCCAGAGTCGGTGTCTCCTCTCGGAGAGATCTCGCTCAGTAAGTGGAAGTAAGCCTTGGAGTCCTGCAAGAGAAACGGGTACTGAACATCTTACTGAATACTAGAGCTGTGATTAACGCATGGCTACAGTATGCTTCTGTTGTAATATATATGAGCACAATGCTCTACGTAACTATACGTTTAATTACCTGCTAATTGATGGAAGCAAAAGAATAGATCATGACAGTACAGTACGTAGAAAGTAACTCTTGGTATTTAAGAAATGTACCGAGGCAGGAAGCAGGACGTCCAACATTTAATGAATGAACGTCGTAATATAGCCGTAATGACCTTGGCATGACCTTCGCTGTCAGGACGATGAATGAATGACCCCAAAACAACGTTGCTGAGACAACCGTAAAACAACTAAATTAATAGCAATTAAGTAAATTAACCTTGATTTGGAGCATTTACACTGAATAACATCTACTGTACTTCAGATCCAACGTTCAATTAAAAAAGTTAAAGGTTAAGTTAAAGTTGAAGCATTAAAGTTGTTTGTGCACCAATTCTTACAACATTAACTCATCGCCTACTGTAGCAGTCCACATCATTTCATTTCATTTCATTCTAACTTTCTAAAACAACCCAATGTCAACATCAGGCCAACATCTGTAACGTTACCAAATTCACATCAAAACAACCAAAACAACCTGAAAAGACATTTTTAAAAAAAAAGTGCACGTTGACGCTACCTTGATGTCTTCTGTGAAGTTTTTGATTGGTTTCTCTCCAGCAGCTTTGAGGTGATAGTTCACCCAGCGCAGCAGCAGCTCCTCAGGCGACAACGACAACAGAGTCTCCAAATCTTCACCCTCACCAAGGAGCGCGATCAGAGCTGCACAGACGGGCACAGTTACAAGCGCAGCGGCAAACGTATCACTGAGATCAATGAAATGCCGTTTCTGTGTTAGAAAAGAACCCAAGATCTAAAACGATTTTTATTATCATTAATTCAATCACAAATTTTTTCTTTTAGTTCATATCGAGAAAAATGGACCCGTCGCACTTTTGGGTTTAACTGTCCAATGTGCACGTTTCCTAAATGTTAACGCTTTTTTCCACTCTTCCACACGCAGCACTAATGTGACCTTGATGTTAGAAATCAGAAATGTGAGTATGAAGAAAACTTTTACTTTTATACAGCACTAAAAGAATTAACTTTTTTTTTTTATCTCAGAGAATCAAATTATAATATTAATGGGCGGCAGGGTGGGTTTGTGGTTCACACTGTTGCCTTGCACCTCCAGGGTCTGGGTTCGATTCCCGCCTCTTTGTATGTGGAGTTTGCACGTTCTCCTAATTCCCCATAGTGTGTGTGTGTGTGTGTGTGTGTGTGTGTGTGTGTGTGTGACTTATGATGGATTGGCACCCCATCCAGGGTTTCCCCCGCCTCGCGCCCTAAGTCTCCTGGGATAGGCTCCAGGACCCTGTGACTCTTTATCCAGGATAAAGTGGTATAGACGATGAGTGAGTAATAATAATAATAATAATACACAATTAACAAAAGACCCGTCTTTTTTGCTTACTGTTACTATGAATTGAAATGTTATAAAATTGAAAGGGTGTGCAAATTTTTGCTCTCAATTTTTGTCTCCACTGTACGAACTGACAGAAATCCAACACAAATTTCACTCCAGAGTTTGTTCGATGCTCATCCTCCAACCGGCTTAATTCCATTCAGTATGACGTGAACCTCCCTAGTAGGGTGATGGTCCACCATCTACAGCTGGGTAAGACACTGGACCATCAAGAACCATCCTATGTTCAAAGAATGACCTGATTAGTCAACTGGTCTCAGTCGTATGTAAATCGGTTCAGTGCGATGGTGCGAAACCACCTACAGTGTAGCACCTACAGAAAAGTAGATGATCAAAAGATGTTCATTACCAATGCTTCCAGTATACTGTATTTAAAACAAGCCAATTTCCAGTACATGAGAAATGGGAGGGTTTTGGTATAGGAACAGAATACATGCTTCAGTCCAGATATTTCTGAGTTATTCCTTTTGACACATGATGATGTCTTTCGTTACCATTGTGTCGCACTAAACTTTTTTTCTACTGCCAATCTTCAACGTCCTCAATTTCTTTCTTACACCACTACCCTTCAGTTTCAAACTAGATGGACGTCACAGTAACCATGATAGTCACGTGCATGCCGTAGGAACTAAGTTAATGTCTGACCTTCGTTGCTGGCGAGCTCGATGTTAGCAAACAGGCCGATTTTAATGATCTGCCACAGGAGCCCGAGCACCAGGTGAGGCGTTCCAGCAATCATGTCCTGAGCATCTATGTTGACCACCATACACCCGATGGCCGAGGCGGAGTTAAGAGCCAGAATCAAGTTCTCCTGGAAGACAAGAAAGACAAATAGGATTGGGTCTTTGTGTAAAAAAAAAAAGAAATATAATAAGTACATGGTTATGGTTAATGAGGTTTTCATACTGTAAGTGATGGTGTAAGCAGAAGTCATGGGGGAAAAAATTCAAAATGATGGGTTCTTCATCATCTACATATACATACCACAAAATCTCCTGAAAGCAGTAGAAGACACTGAGCAGGGGGACTGGAAGACGCCACATGGCCGAAAGAAAACCTTCCTCCATGAGCAACCCATTGGAACAGACTGAACTATTTGGCCAGTCGTGACATTTTTCCACTTTAAAAGCCAGACTGAATGTATAAAAAGGTTGCATAAGTATAGTTCTAGCAGCGCACCCTCAAGTGTGTATTCATCACACACTCATCTGTCTAATATTATACTGTGTAGCTCCGTTCCTAGGATATATCATATTACATGTCTAAAGTGACGCCTAAGGAATGCTGCCCAGATTTAGCCTGACAAAGCCTGATTTCTTTTTGGTCTACGTCTGGCATCAATCAGAGCCTTGATTTTCCTGAGACCTGGCCTGGAGATCGGCCTGGCTCTGCTTCATCCTTCACCTACCCACAGCGGAATCGAAAGCTTATGAAAAAAGATGAAGTGTCGACTGGCCTTCAGCACATAAAGCTGGATTTGAGAGCAGCAATATGGCTGTGTCGTATTTTGACCCAGCCAAGCACGGAGAGACCATTTTGGACGCGAGCCCGGTATGTCTTGCGTCTTTTTCTGCTGTACTGGCACAAAGTGACTCGCGTACATCAGCACGGCTCTGTCGCCCGGTGAACGGCGATATATGCAGGCAGAGGGATTCTGGCAGGGATCCGGGGACATCTTCATTTTCCAGGGAAATTTGCTCGCTGGCACATTTACAGCGAGCGCTGACTACAAATCCCTTGGATTGGAAATCAACAATCCGTCATTCTGTCCTCCTTCATAACTCGAGTGCTTTACAGGAAAACTGCATTATTACAACTTTGCAGGGCCTGGGACGTAGGCCAAGTACTTCTTCAGGCACAACAACGGTGATACTCCTGCTACTGAACTGGCTGAAGCTCATGAACTAAACAAGTTAGGAGTTAGCAACACCAATGCGCCCAAACACTCTAGAAGTGGCATTTTATACATTTGATGAAATAACAAGCAAATGACATATGCGTATAAATAAGGCATTAACTGTAGCTACCAGAGGGCGTGGCTAAAATTAGTTGGACTCCGCCTTCTGCTAAATAATAAACATAAAAGCATGTGGTGATGAGTTTCTCACTAAATTGAAGACACCTCGCAGGACTATTTGTTAGGGAATTTTTCATTAACGTTACAGACGCTGGAACAAAATTGGTATTAGATCGTTTCTGAAAGTTAACATTTTTATGTTCTACATGATGATGGGATTATGTTGAACGAATACTCCTAAAACACTGTTGCAAAAATGACTTAATAGATAGAAATGAACCAAACCAAAGGCCAGAGTGGGATTCAAACTCTGGTGTGTGCAATGAAAGCACTACATGCTTACCGCTGGACCACTAGGGGGCGTGCTGTTGGTGCTAGTAAGTGCGTACAGTATATATTAAAAACAGTGAATGCTACAAAAAATACCGGGCAACAGCAATTAATCAGAACGTTAAATTGGAAAGGGGACAATTGTCCGGTCAACCCGGACGTGACACAGTTCGGACTCTGTACAAGCACCTTATCACCTCATATTTCTGAAAGTAAATGAAACAGAGATGAATCATTTCAAACACTAAGAGTGTGCGGGAAGCTGTTGCATCCATCCCAATATCCAATCGGAATTCTAAACCCTGTTAGAAACTTAAGGGACAGTAGATATGCTTGGATGTTGTGCCAATGGGTGTTAATCTGATTAAATGCTACACATAATTAGAATATTGTTCATCTGAGGTTGTATTTGCAACGTAGTGGTTATTCGTCAAGGTCATTCTATTTTCATTCTTCAAGGTCAACTTTCCAAAACAATGCTTTCCTGACAAATGAACGCCATCATGGCACGGTTCGAACTGTGTCACTGATGTTAGGCTTCCTGCTGGGAGATTTATCGTATATGAAGCGTAAGTGCTTACAGTCATGTTGAACATGCTCCGTTTTTTTGTGTTGATGACCCTTTCGTCGATCGTGTCCTTCTGCGAGTGGTTGACCATTTTGCTGCAAGTGAAGCAACAAACAATACAAACTATCAGGAGAAAATAGCCATCGAGCTCCACAGATCTCTTGACAAACATTTCAATAAAATCATGTTACAGTTAAATGAATTAAATCTTATTAAACTTGACTTAAACTTGACAGTTAAAGGAAACTTAAAACACAAGAAAGGGTACAACCCACCAAATGGGATGGCAACTCATGGCCGGGCACAGGCACATACAGTACAGTACAGTACGCTCGATCTTCTACACTGTGTGTCTTTGGAGTGTGGGAGGAATCCCACGCAAACAGAGTGAAGACGAGAGATTCAAATCCCAAACTCTGGAGGTGTGAGGTGATAGTGCTAACCGCTAAGCAACCTGAGAGTCAGAAAGCTTTTATATACTGTAGGTACACTACAGTATTATGGGATATTTTTTTCTGTAGATTCCTCCCCATTGGAGCCATTTCCAGTGTGTAACCCAAAATATGTGGAAATGGGTACTCATGCAAGGCATTCGGGTTTAATCAAACCCATATATATATATATTTTTGATTTGGCCCACTTGACATTGGACAGATGTACAGTAATGTGGCCTGTTACCTAAAATGAGTTTGACACCCCTGATATATCAAAAAAAGAAAAGCTGGTATCATCTCACCAGAGGAGTATTCCATCCTTGACAGATGTGAACAGACTGTCGGTATCCGGGTCCATGGGGATGATGTGTTGGCAGTCTGGGTCATTTGCCAAGGCCTTATTGATCCAGTTGACGAAGGCCACTTTCTCTTCATCTGCGGGCCAGTTTTACAGATAAGACATAAGCAATAGAAGCAGCAGGATCAGATTACCAATGGGAATTGTGCACAACCAACGACCATAAAAGGACTTCATTCAAGCAACTGGATCAAATTTCAGCCAGAGCTACGGGCACGTGACAGAACACCCTGAGAGAACTACGCATGCAATTACATCAATGGCAGTAATCAAATTTGGTGCACCAAAGAAGGAAGGGCTGTATTCAGATTCCTAAAAGTTAGGGCAGTTGTTATACTGGGTATGTTTATGCGGATTCAGAGTCGGGCAAAGGTCAAGTATCAAAGATTGGCTGATTATTCTTGAGTAAAACCGACATGGGTTTTCAATAGCGTCTAGACAACCATCTTTAAGCACTTGGATACGAAAGTCAGCTCTGAACACAGCCCAGAATGATCTCGACTACAGCGATTAGCCCACCGGAATACGAGTGCTGGGTCCCTTGGCTGGAGCTTCCAGACGTTCCTCCAAACGAGCAGATCCCATCCTTCCTGGTTATGGTCCTGCGAAAGGTTTCTCTTATGTCCTTACTTTTTATGTCTTGGTATATCTGTGGGATCAAAAATGAAATTGAAAAAAAATTTGGTCAAAAGTCATGAATACCCCTTGAAGGCGTCTCGATCCATTTTGCCAAAGCTGTGGATTAGCATGTTAGAAGCTAATATCACAAACAGACAACAGTGCATAGATGGTCCATACCCCCACAAACTCTTCAAAGCTTATCTTCTGGTCCTTGTTGGTGTCGCCGGCGATGAACCTCTCTGCAATCTCTCGCACCTTGTAAGCTGGTAAATTCAGGCTGGCCTCCTGGAAGAGGTCATGCAGCTCGTAGTCGTTGACAAACCCGCTCTTGTCGAGGTCTGTGCAGAGGGAGCGGAAGGCAAGGGAAGCAAATCAGTCTTCGCAAAGGATTTATTTTCATTTGCCAATTTGTTACACAAATGCTGTTCTCCTTAGTAAAGGTCATCTTACACATACCACGATTGAGTGCTTAAGGCACTTTACAAACACTGCACTGAAAATGAAAATGCATTGACTTGAGACTGACGCTGAAGTTTCTTATATCAGTCAAGAACTTGACGGAAAATGATGGAGAATGTGACAGACGTGCATTGATTGCAATATGTCCTTTAACTTTATCAATTCTTGCATCAAACATTAAGATTTTTAAAGTTTTATAAGACTTTCATAGACAGACTGACCGATTTTGTCGAAGGCGTCCCTGAGGTCCGCCAGGTCCTCCTGTGAGATCTGGGTCATGTTACCGGTCGTGCCGTGTGCCCCGGTGCCTCTCTCAGCGTACAAGTGGCCTGGAGGAAGAAGAACACAAGCGTGACTTGGAGTTACACCCAAAATCGTATAGTGTAGCTCAGACTAGTCCAAACCGTATGCAGATTGGGACCGAAGACTTACAAACCTCAGCAAGCTGCAGATGCACCTGTCTTACAGTAGATTTGTGTCCTGCCTCGGGTCCGGGCGGTGTGAGAAATGAGATGAGCTCCTGCTGTACAAGAGCAAGGAAGGGGAGGAGACCGTCTGCCTTAATGAACTGTGTTTGGGGTGAGGCCTCTCTGACCGTGTCTGCTTCGAAGTTCACTTTTTTAAACCCACTCATGAGTCAGGAGGAGCTTTCAAAACTAACAGCTGAGGATGAACAGAGCCTTCAGTCTTTTACTGCCCCAACGTATTGTTTCTGTCTCATCACCGGCTGTCCCATCGTCCGAGACTAGACAATTGTAATATAGGAAGCTATTGTGTATATGAGGAAACACACAAAGGCATGTGTATTTGGTGATGGCAGGTGTGTGTGCACAAGTAGGACATCTCTAAATGATAGTGTTGTTCGAGGCAAACACACTCAATACACAAGCAGCGCGCAAAATCAGAACGTATCAAATGATCTCAAACACTGGCTTGATTTTCAGAGTTTGCTGGATACTCATAAAGCTAAAGGGAATGATTTTTTTTTTTTTAATACACTGACTAATCTTGAGCATGGTTTTTTTTTTTGACATTCCCTGATTTGTGTAGTACCAACCCAGAGTAGGTATTTTTTTTAATTTTATTTTATTTTTTGTCAGAGACTTCAAAGCACAAGCACCTGCCACAAGATGTAAATGTAAATCAAAGGAATGTAAATGATTTCCGAAATGATGAGCGCTGTGTATGCAGTGGGATTAATCGTGCACGTGACACCTGTAGGTGTGTATTTGGCTCGGTGTATGTACGTGCCCGTAATACGCCATGGTTTCCTGTAGTTAATAAAACAGCCAAGATGTACAGTTCATGCAGAGGTCGTGTGTGTCCTGGT
This sequence comes from Clarias macrocephalus, assembly GCA_011419295.1. NCBI lineage: Eukaryota > Metazoa > Chordata > Actinopteri > Siluriformes > Clariidae > Clarias > Clarias macrocephalus. Next base: position 12,914 of record JAAGKR010010316.1, on the reverse strand, counting down.
CTTGAAAATACTCTTCGTTTGGAATAGAGTTTTCCATATTTTTGTAAGTGGCCTCTTCCCAGTGGATTTGACATGTAAAACATGCGTTCATGGCAAAGGAAAAAAAAAAACATAGACGGCTGCAAGAGAGGTCAGCCATATGCAATCCAGTGCATGTACAGATTTTAAAACTGTTGGGACAAAACATAATGCTATAAACATGTATATGTTCATATATTAAGGACCCATGAACATCGGATGTCATTGATTTTTTTTACTGGCATTACGGTCGTTTTTGCAACACTGTGTTAGAAGCATGCGTCCCGTTAGCATGTGGTCAACGCTGTCCCTACGCCATTTCATCAAAGTCGTTCTAACTTTCCAAAGCAACCCAATGTCCCAATGTCCATAACGCTGTCAAACTGACTTTAGCACAACTTTCCCACAACAACAATTTCTTCTGGGAAAACCTAAAGACACATTCTTGGGTTACGACATTGCCCATGCTAGCACATGTCCAGCTCAATACACTGTATGTAGCGTAATTAGCCCAACTGAAATCCAAACCCACCTCCCAGCCATCGGAAAGGAAAAGCGAAGCCAGCTCAGAACTGGACGGTTAATAAAACCAGTATGCTTACCAAACCTGCCGAGTCATCAGACTTACTTCCTGTTCGGGAGGATATTTATCTCGAGAATTTCACGACAAGTCGTCCGAACTCGAGGAAAAAAAAAAAAAGGAGTGTAAATGAATGAGAGTCAGAAACGCGGAGACACCCGAAACCGGGCCATGCTGACTTCTTTAAGAGGCCGTCACGGGGCTTTGCATCTCTACCACCTGCATTATTGATTTCTTTGCGAGTAGGATCAGTTACCAAGCAGAAGCTGGAACGTCGCGCGGATGAAGCACGGCTCACTTCGATTTCTCCACTCACCTGCTTTCTGATTAATTGCTTTGGACAGACGGCTTCTGCGAAAGGCCTCAGCGGAAGGGGAAGAGCGTACGGTCTCTCAACACTCTATATGTATATATTCGTCTTATTCTTCTGATTGGACAGAAGGTTTAGATTCATTTTCTATTCGACAATAGTTCCAGCTAAACGGTTTATATTAACCTGTACTTTATTGTTTCTATAGCAACAACAAGCACAGGGAGCCATAGTGAGGTCGCGCCGCGTGAAGGGATTCGGAAGTGTTTGAAATGTTACAGAAGGGTCTCTAGGGTTCATGGTTTATGGGTGTTGTTGGCGAAACAAAATCTTTCCAACAAAACCCATGAACCAGTGAGAGAACAATAATTTACAGCTGCGGTAACGTAAGTGATACAAGGAGCTACGTTGTTGCACAAGATGAAACTTGTAGCTATAAACAGATCAAAGTAGTTTTACTTTGTACTAAATTAAACACAATTACTGACGGCGTTTTAAACTTTGCCAGAGCGTAACTGGAAGCTTCAGGGCACTTTTTAAAAAATTTTTATCGGTGATGGAAAACGAAACCTTGGCGGGACGTGAGTGAAAAGTTCCACCTTCATCTAAGGTTAAAAATGTTTGTTTTTTTGCTACTTTAGGAAGACATTAAGCTTGTAGCTTGTTTACCTTTTAAAGCTTTTCCTGCCTGCAGTTTGCATTTGCAATGAAAATACTGACAAGCCTTAGTTTTTGTTTACCGACCCCAAAAAGGTAAGGCAAAGCTTGTCTGTTGCCTTTTAGGGAAAAGCTGCAGGTCTGAGCGACGCTGATTTGAATGGGAGCTCTGCTAATTTCCACGAACTAAAGCCAGAGGAACTGCAGAAACGACCCAAACTCACTGTATTACCAGGAATTAAATTTTATTTTTAAATAAATTAAAAACATCTACATTATAACAAAGCGTGTTTTAAACCAAAATCTACTTTACAAAATCTACTGGCTTGTCCATGTTAGCATGCTAGCAATCCACAGGAAGATTTTTTTTTATTATCTACACAAACGTCCTGCTTGCTGGAATTGACTTTGATTGAATGAACACTAAATGTATTTTTCTGTAAAATTATATGTTAATCTGTTGTCTGGGATTTCGACAGATTTTTATAAATTTGCTGGTTTCCTGCAGGTGCGCCCCACTGGCGTTTTTTGCACTCTTTACGTTTTCAGGACATTAATTCCGTCACTCATCGTCTTGTGTTTTACAATTTGGTTTCTCAAGTGTTTTTCAGTTTGTTTTATTTACTTCCCTTTTTAAAGCTCCGTCTTTTCACAGCCCCTTGTCTCGGGTCCGTCTGGGATCTGTCAGTGTTCTCCCTGTTTCTGCTTCGGCTCCTGTTCTGATTTACATTTCAAATTCTGATCTGTTTTCTTCATTTGGTTTCGGCTTTCAGCCTCACAACTCCAGAGCCGAGGGTTCGATTCCCGCCTCGGGTCTGTGCGCGGGGATTCTGCACCGTCTTTTCTCCCTATGCTTGGTGGATTTCCTCCGGTTTCCTCCCACAGTCCAAAGTCCTTGGATCCGAATCCCTCGTCCAGAGCGCGTCCCACCTACAGCAGTAGCCCGAGAAGACGCGTATGGTAACTAATTAAATTTAGCCTGTAACTACACTTGAGTAACTCGGGGAGTGGTGGCTCTGGCGGTTAAGGCTCATGGTTAATGGGTTCGAGCCCTCCGCCACTGTTGGTCGGTTGTCACACACCATATTACCCAGTCACTGCACTTAGTGCCGGTCCCAAGCCCAGATGAAAAGAAAGGGGCGGGTTGTATCAGTAAAACATGTGCCCAAGTCCGCTGTGGCGACCCACTATTTGTACTTTTACTCCACTATATTGTCCTGGAAATTTCTGTACTTTCACTCCACTACATTTCTGCATGGCATTGCGTTACATAACCACAGAGGTGAAGCATGTAAAGAGGGAAATTTGCTGACCGTCAAGCCTAATTGCGAGAGAGGGAGAGATTTACTATGTAAAGGTCTACTGTGAGCTCCTACAGGCTCAGTACCCTGATCATTCTCGATACCCCCCCAGCATCATGTTCAGTGTGATGAACCACATCCGAATACAGATTTCTTGTAATTCTATGTAAACTTGTAAATGTGTTGGGTAAAGTGACAAATCGAAACGCTTGTCTCTGATGGCGGCTCAGATTAATCAGCTGTCATTTCCTGTTTGAAGTTATTATTATTGTTTTTAGCTCATATCCTGTCCTTAACCACCTTAAATAGTAATAAAACATGCATTGAGACTGATAAAAAATGTGAAAAAAACGCCGTGAGGAATGTGAAATGAGGCAGAAGTGTAAAGTTTCAGCTTTAATCCAGGGGCTTCAGTCGCTCCACTTTCACAGGCTCAAAATTAATTGGTCAGCTTTGATAAGCAGTCTGATAGCCATTTGAGCGTTTCTTATTTATTTATTTCATGGCTAATGAATGAGATGAATTTGTATTTAGTAGATGCTGAAAACATGTGAAATCTCAGTATGCAGTTCAGAGAGCGAACGAGCGAGCGAGAGAGAGAGAGAGAGAGAGAGAGAGAGCAGATCCCTTAGGAGTGGCCAAATCCACAAATTTTCACACATTTTTTAAAAAGAAGGAATGCATTCATGAGCTCAGGGATATCGAACAACCTTGAAGACCACAGCTAAAGTGGATGAACGCAGAATTCTTTCCTCGCTGATGGATCGCTCCTTCGTGGCATCTAGCTACGGTAAGTCAGCATCACTCTGGAGGAGGCAGGAATATCTGCACAGGAGGCGACACCCAAGAGACGGCTGTACGAATGCAAATACCGAGAGTGTCGCTCGAGATGCAAACATCAGCGGACACTTGAGGACAGAAACACCAGACTGGAGTCTGTGCAGTTCTGATACACTCACACCCGCTTTATCTTGTGTCCTGTACTGGGTCTTGTGCCCCGAGTTTCCTGTGATATACAGGATGAAGTGGAAGTAGGATAAGGTGGTATAGACGCCCTTCCTCACGCAAGCCTCACATTATATCCAGGCCTGGGACTGGGACTGCCACATTAGTTTGGGAATCGAACCCCAGCCTACCACACTGAGCCACCTGTAATCATCGAAATAAAAGTTGAATTAATATCAAATTGCTACAAGACTTTTCAAGTTAACTCAGTGTTTTAACTCTATTGTAAAATAGTCATTATGGTAGCACAAACCTAATGAATTCATATGAAGCAACTGGACATTTGTAGTACTTTTAATGCATTGCTGAAAGATTTAATGCTGGACCAGCGCCCTCTGCTGGCCATGATATGAATAAACCTTTCTTTATATTAGTGAAGAATTACATTTAAAAAAAAACAACAACAACAACAACAACAATTATTATTATTGGTCAGGCATGATGTAAGCTGACTCAGTTTTTATTTCTCACCTGTCGAGCTGCTTCTGCATCCCCCAGCCCAAAAAAAAAGGAAAAAAAAAAAAAAACAAAGCTCAAAGTCGCCCAGGGCAAAGGTCAACGTCCATCTTCCAGGACAATAATCCGTCAAGAAACAGCTGTTCATATCCAGAGTCTGGGGGGACAAAATTCTGCAAGGGGCCCCTTTACATAACATTAATCACCATGATTGTATATGACTGTATAAATAAACAGTGTCAGCTCTCAGGGGTCCCTCCTCCTTCCTTATCTGTTGACAAGCAGCGCTTCTGTTCATATCATGTTCCTGTCAATGAGGATGAATTATAAAAAGAAAAATATACACTTACATATGTTCCATCCATCCATCCATCTATATAGGAACCTCTGTAGTCCAACTAGAGCCCGCGGTGACCAGTGTATTTATTCCATCAATACTCACACACACACATTCACACACAATTTTGGAACGCCAGTGAATCTAATCTGCGAGTCTTTGGACTGAGGGAGGAGAACCGGAGAACCTGAAGGAAACCCACCAAGCACAGGGAACAACGCATGCAAACGAACATGCACGTAAACACACCACCTTAAACACGTCCACACGGTCCACATCAGCGGCCCGGCTGCTGTTCTCCAGCCCTGGACTCCCCCAGTACAGTCAGAAACAGACTCGCGCTCGTAGTCATGAAACACACGAGAATGAAAAGGAGAATGAATCGAAACTGTTTCTTAAGGGCCTGTCAGAACAGAAGATGGCGCTCATGCACAAGAAAAGCATCATGTCTGAGGCAGGACGTAATCACACTGCTATGATCGGGCAGTAATCAAGAGGCCGCGCTGTGCATTTCCTCCTGTCCATCTGTAATCTGTATCCATGTCATTGTACAGCATGTCCACGTCACTTCACTCGTTATCTGGGTTTGTATGAGTGTGTGTGTGTGTGTGTGTGTGTGTGTGTGTGTGTGTGTGTGTGTGTGTGGCACGTCTTTAAATCACAACCATCACTATGGGCTATGGCGCTTCCTCACCATGTGGTAAAAGTTCACCTCTTTAAATTCCTCCTGTTTTTCCTGAAAGAAAAAGAAGAAAAATCAGCTTTCAGTCTTAATGAGCTTGTGACCTTTTACACTGAATGTAAACACCAGTTAGTCAGTGAAGAAGCTAGACTGCCTCTAAACATTTAATGCACCACAGTGTGGAGGGATCAGCAGCCCGTATATCATGTTCATATTAAACATTACAGGAGATGTACATTATTGAAAGCTACCTGCAGTTTGAACACCACAGATCTGGCAACGCTGTTCAATTCTCCGATCTGATCGATCGGAAGGAGTTGATCCATTTTCCACAACAGCATTTTTTACTTGTATAATAGAAGGTTATACATTATATATTACAGTGTGTACATAATGATGGAGGATTAAGGCCGTGCTGGCATTTTTTCGCTGCCGGTTATTTAGACAATAAAGTCTGCATGTTGAGTTATCGTTAGAGGACGGTAAATCTGTACGGATATACAGTACGAGCTGCGCATTGACTTCCCTAAAGTAGATCCAAACGTCACTTCTATACTTTCATCCCTTCAGGACACATAACAGTGTGGTTGCTGAAATGTGAGGGGTGTACTTACTTTTGTGAAATATTGTAAATATATATAGCTATAAAAAATGTAATTACACAAAAAATTATCTACAGTTAAATAGAAATTATACAATATAAACAAACTTAACAAAAATGTCCAAATACATAATAACAGTAGACAAAGTAAACCAACAAATAAACAGACAAAAACAACAATAAGTAAATAATAATAAAAATCACTGTTCCTTTGAAAATCAGAATGTTGAGAAAACAACAGAGATAAGATATTGGTAGCAAATGAGCCATGATTGTTTTTCCAGTGTATGTTATCAATTATTAAATCCCAATAAAATTAACTTTTTGGAACATTCTTGTTTAAATTATGAATGGTTTGACGTATATGTTTATTGTTATATTTTTATTGTTATCAGCAATAAGAACACTATTGCACACAAACTAAGATGAAATTTACAAAGCTGTAATGAGCGACTTAAACACTGATTTATATTCTATCATCGGAATAGGAAATGTTTATTTATTGCAAAATGTGTGGACATTGTGGCCCTATATGTACATTCTGCCACAAACTGAAAGAATGTATTTCTGGTACGGTATGGTGCAAACGTTTTGCCAGGAACTTATGAATGAATCTTACAATTTCATATTAAGAGACACATTTTTTCCAACAAATCATTGGAATATATTGTCAATTTCTATATTCTAATGGGAATTTTAATGGAATGAATGTTACGATTTGTTCATATGTAAGTACAGAACCTGAACCATCAGGTGACAAAGATACGTGATCCATATGTATTCGATGCCATTTTGAAAGAGTGAAAAAGTGACTTCCTTCGGATGATAATACAGTATTAGCGTTGTTCTATAATAAACCTTTATTTGGAGAGAAATTGTGGACATGGCAGACTGTTCAGGCTAACAGAGTTTACTGGTGGAACGGAGACAGATTTATAGGCGATAGGTGAAAAATCACAAGACGACAAAAAATATAACCCACGAATTTTGTTGAAAAAAATAAAAAAAACGAACCAACCAAAAAGAAAATAAAGATGAAAGGTTTATAAGCCATTTTTTAAACCAATTTATTTATTAAACACATTAATTTTGTTTTTATGAAAACATTACTTTTTGTTTATTAAACACATAACTTTTACACGGTCGACATCACAAAAGTCTAATACTTCATGTCCTTCCTTTGTTTTCTTATTTGCAAGAACTGACGTCTAGAGAGAATTTTATTTTATTTCTTTATTTTATTGCAAGTGTGACCAATTAACTTCAACATTAAAGTATAAAATACAAAAATGATATAGGAAGACATGAAAAATAAATAAACAGATAAATAAATAAAAGGTAAAGTCCATATCATTATATAATTGAAAGAATGTTGGTGTTAATATTGTTTAGTGTTGTAATTACTGTAGGTGATTAAAATCACAAAGAAAATGATGTCATTTTTGGAATGTTGAAGAAAACTTATGTTTATAAATATAATATTTTCCCAATAAAATAAATACATTTCCTATATATTGCATGTCATGTTTACAGTCAGAAAAATAACGAAATAAATCACACATAGGTAAATCAACATCTGCATTAGACTTTGATGAGAAGGGTTTTGACACAAGGGGCCATTAAAATGAAATAAATAAATAAATAAATAAATAAATAAGATGATCAACCGACTCGTTTAGTGACGTTACAGAAACGACCGTTTAAACGAGGATGACCGAACTTGGATGTAAACTCGCTGGCGCGTGCTCATGTTTAACGTCCACAGCGAGGGGCGCGTGACGAACGCTTCCGCATTAGCGCGCAGGAGATTTGACGCGCGTGCATTTCGGCCAATCAGAGTCTCTCCTTGCGGCGTCGCCTCCACCAATCGCTGCGCAGAGTGGGCGGGTCCTGTGTGCCTCCGCGAGCCCTGATTGAAGTCTCTGGGCTGGAGTGCGCGTGTGTGAGTGTGTGTGTGTGTGTGTGTGTGAGTGTGTTCAGTAGTAAACAGGAGGCGCTTCTGCTGCTCGGAGCATCACATTCAGCTCGGTGTTCACCTCAGGAGCGAGGTATACTGTACATCTCCAGCTCTCTATATATCTGTAACAGCCTTTTTAATGCCTGGACTCGTCATTTTCACAACGGGTTTGTTCTTATGAAGCTGCAGAGTGAGAGAGATATAAAGCAAACAGCTCAGGGATGCTGCCTGGTAAGCGAAGGATGCAGATTTGACTTGTCTTCATCTTCATCAGTACTAAACATTATTATGTTTCAGTCTGTATCTAAAGAAGTCCACTGTGTGTAGGTTCCTGGTTCCCCTGGAGGACTACAGCCCAGTTGACCCAGTATTGATCAAATGGGCCCAATTAGGACTTGTCCTCATCCTCACCTCCGTCCTCAGGCACAACACTCCGGCCTCTGCTAACAGCGCATCGCGACATCATCCTGTCCTCAATGAAAAACAAGGCATCCTTTCTTAAGCCATCATGGGAGAAAGCGTTCAGAAAGAAGCCCAGGACGTACAACTGCAGGACCGACACCAGGATCATCGCCAACCCTGGCTTGGTGCTCAAAGTGCTGCGTCGCAAGAAGATCGTCGTCTTTCTCGCCTACTTCGTACTTCTCGCGCTGACCATGCTGAACCTGGCTAACTACAAATGGGCCACGGAGTCGCAGCCGTGCAGCCTCCGAGTGAGCGAAAACACGAACGTCCCGAACAGACCGAACCTCCACCTCGTCTACCGAGCGCCGCCGGTGAGGAAGCGGCAACTCGTGTACCTCTTAACCACGTGGCGCTCGGGCTCGTCCTTCTTCGGCGAGCTTTTCAACCAAAACCCTGGAGTGTTCTTTTTGTACGAGCCGCTCTGGCACATTTGGCAGAAACTGTACCCTGGAGATGCATTGTCACTCCAGGGAGCACAAAGGGACATGCTTAGGGCTTTGTACAGGTGTGATTTCTCAGTTTTTCAGTTGTACAACACTCAACCCGGGAGCAATATAACCTCCCTGGGAGTCTTTGGGGCGCCATTTAATAAAGTCATTTGTTCCTATCCTCTTTGCTCGTTCTACAAGAAGGATGTGGTGGGAATGGTTGACGAAAACGTGTGTAAAAACTGTCCACCTCAGAGCCTTGATGCTTTGGAGAAGGAGTGCCTGAAGTATGACACCGTCGTGATTAAAGGCGTGCGCGTTTTGGACATCAATGTGCTGGCTCCTCTGATGGAGGACCCTTGGCTCGATCTGAAAGTGGTCCATTTGGTGCGCGACCCGCGGGCCATTGCCAACTCCAGGATTCGATCCAAGTACGGGCTGATTCGAGAGAACATGCAAGTGATACGCAGCAGGAACCCGAAGCTCCGGCGCGTTCCGATGGCTGACCCGAACCACAAAGCCAGCAGGAGAGATATTTCGGACTACCATTCCATCGGAGCCCTGGAGGTCATTTGTGAGCACATGTCCAAGACTCTGAACACGGTCCTGAGCGCTCCTAGCTGGATCAAAGGCAAGTACTTCATGGTGCGCTATGAGGACTTGGTGGAAAAACCAGTCAGGACTTTAAAGCATGTTTACGGCTTTGTAAACCTGACAGCCGGTCACGATATGGAAGCTTTTGTCTTGAACATGACTAGTGGCCACAGTAACTCTGATAAACCCTTTCAGGTTTCGTCCAGGAATGCGACGATGACTGCTAACATGTGGAGAACGGTGCTTAGCCTCCAACAGATCCGGCAAGTGGAGGACTACTGCCGGTCATCCATGTCCGTTCTTGGATATGTACGTGTTCGCACATTGTGGGAGGCGAAAGACCTGAGCAAGAGTTTATTAACCTTTCCCAAGGTTTGAACACTTTGTAATGGTTGTCTAAATCACATGGTGTTGGGTTCTAGAGTATACTTGGTGCCATTTGACCAGAACGTACAGTACGTTGTATTTGTTGCCAGATTTACCATTTTAGCGGTGCCAAGGTGTACATAGACCCAGAAAGCTGATATTGCTTTATACCAAGCACGGGTTTCAAGGTTTCTCCTTTGGTGTTCACTCTATTGAAACAGACAGCCTGTAACACATTTTACACTGAGTGTGTACGTGGGATGTGGCGAGGCTTTTTGTGAAGAAGTGGACGGCTGAAAACCCACTCTACTGACGCTATGCCTTCTGATATAAATATGAATATTGAAATAAGCAGGGAGTATATCATGCTTTTTTAGCCTTTGGGGTCTGGATTTCTAATGACTGTATAATGTGCAGCAAATAACATGAACTTTTTTTCTGGCTATGACTATGAGTAAATGAATAAATGAATGAAGTGCCTCGTTTGGAAGGGGAAAAAATCTCTGATTGTAATGAAAGCCAAAAAAAAAAAAAACAAGACAGTTTCCTTGTTTTTATTTTTCATTTTTAAATGATGAACTGTTTCTTGTTTGTATCATAAAAATCTTTCCAAATGAAGAAAGAACAAAAGCAGCCTTTGGCACGCACTGTCATCTGTCTCACCATAGTAACTGCAGAAAGTTACCAGATTAGATTCCCTCCTTAGAGACTCGCAGGCTTTAGAGTGACGCAGGATCCACAAAAGTGGAGAAGTATGTCAGGGAAATAGTACGGAGAGCTGCAGCGCTAAACAGGGACACGGTATTCAGCGCGGATCTTAAGTGGACACAGAGGGACCTCACATGGGGACCTGATGGCTCTCAGAGCGAAGCCTTGGCAACTGCGCTGGCTTCCTGCCATTCTCCTCTGTTCCACTTCTCTTTCCGTCTTTCACTTAGACATCAGACTTAATCAGGTTAAAATCGTAATCATTTATTATTTCAGTTTTGTTTTTCTTTTTATTCCCAACTGCGGATTGGCCGATTTCTTTTGTCAGTCACCGGACGCTATGCTCGATCACATTTCCATTTTCTGCTTTGCGTTGTGGTTGAAAAAGCAAATGTTTACATCCTGAATAATGAGAGGAGGAAACATGAAGTCGCCTGAGACCATGCATTCAGCTCGGAAAATTACAAACGTTAACAATAAAGAATAAAGAGTATTATAAACAACAGTGGAAAATCAATTAAGGGGTTTACCCAGAAACAGGTTGAACACAGTGGACAAACAAAGCAGAGACTGGACGAGTCTGGCGGTCCATCGCACGGGACTCAAAACACAAACAGTCCTGCAGGCGTTATACTGTATATATTACACAAAGGCAATGACATGGCAATGATGGTAGCGGTAACTTTTTTGTCTTTCTTTCGGTGCTTTGTCACAGTGATACGATGCTTTGGCTGTTTGTTTTGCCCCCTAAATAAAACTGAGCTCACAAATCGTATTACACTGTACGGTAACAGGGACATGCAGAGTCACGTACTGGACAAAGGTGCACACTCGCCTTCAGCACTGGAAAAAATAAACCCATGGCTTTACATCTGCAGGATGTTCCACAAGTCACACGTCATGTGTGGAATTTAAAGGCCTTCAAAACAAAAAAAAAAGAAGAAAAACAAAGGGAAAAGTTTTGTCGTTTTTCTTTCTTTGAGTTCACGGTGCATGATGAAGCAAGGTCACATGGTGCGCACGCATTTCTCCTTAATCGCCCTTTCCCCAGACGAATCTGTGCGTTGGGTCTTAACATTAGACATGTCACACTTTTCATACATTCGCATTTCATGAAAATTGTTTACACACACACACACACACACACACACACACACACACACACACACACACACACACACTGTGGTGGAAATACTGATAAAGACAAGAAAGAGCCAATAACAACGGTTTATTGAACTTGGAGCGTGCAGATTTCAAGGTGACCTCTCTCTCTCTCACTCTCTCTTTCTCACTCTCTCTCTTTCACTCTCTCTCACTCTCTCTCTCACTCTCTCTTTCTCACGCTCTCTGTCTCTCTCTGTCTCTTTCTCACTCTCTCTCACTCTCTCTCTCTCACTCTCTCTTTCTCACTCTCTCTCTTTCACTCTCTCTCTCACTCTCTCTCTCTCGCTCTCTCTCTCTCACTCTCTCTCTCTCTGTCTCTCTTGCTCTCTCTTTCTCACTCTCTCTCACTCACTCTCTCACTCTCTCTTTCTCACGCTCTCTGTCTCTCTCTGTCTCTTTCTCACTCTCTCTTTCACTCTCTCTCTCACTCTGTCTCTCTCGCTCTCTCTCTCTCACTCTCTCTCTTTCACTCTCTCTCTCACTCTCTCTCTCTCGCTCTCTCTCTCTCACTCTCTCTCTCTCTGTCTCTCTTGCTCTCTCTTTCTCACTCTCTCTCACTCACTCTCTCACTCTCTCTTTCTCACGCTCTCTGTCTCTCTCTGTCTCTTTCTCACTCTCTCTTTCACTCTCTCTCTCACTCTGTCTCTCTCGCTCTCTCTCTCTCACTCTCTCTCTTTCACTCTCTCTCTCACTCTCTCTCTCTCGCTCTCTCTCTCTCACTCTCTCTCTCTCTGTCTCTCTTGCTCTCTCTTTCTCACTCTCTCTCACTCACTCTCTCACTCTCTCTTTCTCACGCTCTCTGTCTCTCTCTGTCTCTTTCTCACTCTCTCTTTCACTCTCTCTCTCACTCTGTCTCTCTCGCTCTCTCTCTCTCACTCTCTCTCTTTCACTCTCTCTCTCACTCTCTCTCTCTCGCTCTCTCTCTCTCACTCTCTCTCTCTCTGTCTCTCTTGCTCTCTCTTTCTCACTCTCTCTCACTCACTCTCTCACTCTCTCTTTCTCACGCTCTCTGTCTCTCTCTGTCTCTTTCTCACTCTCTCTTTCACTCTCTCTCTCACTCTGTCTCTCTCGCTCTCTCTCTCTCACTCTCTCTCTTTCACTCTCTCTCTCACTCTCTCTCTCTCGCTCTCTCTCTCTCACTCTCTCTCTCTCTGTCTCTCTTGCTCTCTCTTTCTCACTCTCTCTCACTCACTCTCTCACTCTCTCTTTCTCACGCTCTCTGTCTCTCTCTGTCTCTTTCTCACTCTCTCTTTCACTCTCTCTCTCACTCTGTCTCTCTCGCTCT
>JAAGKR010010315.1:0-23231 GCA_011419295.1 Clarias macrocephalus | reverse complement strand
TATCATTTGGTACAACTCTTAAACAACTTTCTCTTTCTTATTTCCCCTTCGTACGCATGCACGCCTGACTGGTGCATTTATACCCTGAACAGCTCATGAGTTGCGCATGCCTACCTCACTGTGGTCCCAGAGCACAATCTGACTCACATTCTAAGCAAATTAACTAGCATGTCATGCCTCAGCTGAAATGAATGATTCAGGAGCCGAGATCCTAGAGCTCAGAGGTTAACGGCCTCCTATTAGACCAGACGCCCGTCATTCCCCCGGTTCTCATCGTAATAGCACATCGATGGTACATCTACAGAAACCTCTGCATCACTGTTGGAGATGGATTGAGAAAACTATCAGCACATAATATAACAGAAAATATTGAGCCTTCATGGAAAAGGAGCAGAAGAATATAATAGAACACATGCGGAAATTTCACAGCAGGTGAAGCCTACAGTACCGCATCTTTCGACAAATCCAGTTAGATCTCAGTCACAGTGAGAGAAGAGCATGACAGATTCAAGTAAATGATTCATTTCCCCCATTAGGCTTAATAGGATAACAGAGAAATTAGCAGTGTCATTACACTAATTAGCTCTTCTATATTTGACACTGCACAAAAGCATAGTGAACATCCTTAACAACGTGCCACAGAACACAATGAAAGAACCTCAGCTGTTATGAGCCAAATAGTTATACTGTCTTAGGGTCCGGGTTTAATTCCTGCCTGGGTCTGTGTGCATGGAGCGTTTCCTCCAGGTACTCTAGTTTCCTCCCACAGTCCAAAGACATGCAGATTAGGCTAATTAGGTACTGTATGTATGAGCCTGCAAGTGGTTGGATGTGTACATGTGCCCTGCATTGGATTGGCACCCCATCCAGGGTGTACTCCCCGCGACCCTAAATAGATGATGAGTGTACATTTGGAGCATCACTATTCAGCACCATCCCTTCAATCACTAATTTAATGTCCATTTTTGAAAGCACTCGAAGAAGTCTGATGAATCACATTTTCTTTTACATCATGTGGATGAGGTACGTGACCATATCTTACCTGGGGAACCAGGATGGTAAGAGAATCCAGCTTTGGACAATATTCTAAGGGAAACCTTTGGTCTGCCATTGATGTGGATGTTACCTAAACATTGTTAGAGCACAATTACAATTGTTACAACCCAACCAAATGGCCTCTTTCAGGGCCAATAATGCACCCTGTAACAGTGCAAAAATAGTTCAGGAACGGATCGAAGAACATGATAAGGAGCTTTTCGTATGACTCGGCCAATTCTCCAGACCTCAGTTTAATTAGTCCAATCCATGGAAGCCTACCTCACTGTTTACAGGATCTGCTGCTAATGTCTTGCACACCTTCAGAGGTGTTGTCTAAGTCCGTGCCTGGAATCATCATCTGGTTTTGGTAGCACAAAGGGGATGCAGACAATATTAGGCAGTTGGTTTTAATGTTATGGCTGATTTATATGTAAATTTAATTTACACCACTCATTAAATGTTAAACAACAAAAATGCTGTAAAACACTGTAAATGACTATTTGCATACCTAAAGGCCTTATAACATACTTAATGTAATATTTCAATATAACCCGGTGTGAATCTCCAAGAATACATTTTCATAAGAAATCATATCAGGGTCAAAAAACAAAAAAAAAACAAAAAAAAAAACTGAAGGCGAATCTAAACCAAGACCGTTGCCAATAACCTTGACCAACTCAGTAATGACCAAGACCCTTGGATGTCCCTCTGATGACGAGTTCTCCAGCACTGTTCTGGGTATAATCCAATTATTCAAAGTTGTTCACTCTATGGGCAAAGTCGCACCATGCAGTGAAAGAGCAGTGCGGGGATTCACTGCTGAACAGGCAGCTTATGTAAAGCTTGAGGACAGTTCACGGTATCATACCATTATGTCGCTGAGGGCGTGGTATTGCCGTGCCATTGCAGTACGATATGAGATTCGCGACTGTGATTTCACAGAATTGACATGTCTGCTTAAAAAATATATAAAAAATCCCCTCATATTTTATCAGCAATTATTTCATCAGCAGGTGTGTTCCCACAGTGAGGAGCACAATGGGTACAGTATGTTCTATTCTGTTCTCTTACACACTCGTTATATAAAGTCTAATGCAGCTCATATATTAGTTTGTTATTATTACTCACTTTTTTTTTGTATTATATTTTTGGTATTAGCCAATATTGTATTCACGCAGCAGATTAAACTGCATTTTTCATTTGCCAGGAGTTTGCGTGGTATCATCCACCTTCTGATAAGACGTAATGAGCGCTGCACAGAAGCCCTTTCATTGCCCTGCATCTCTATCCTTGACCACCGGAACTGTATGTCTCAGCTTGGCTTCCTCCTTAAGGGAAAGCCCCTTGTTCGTTGTTCGTGTTTTCTTATCTGGGCCAAGGTCGTCCATCTGCCGTGCGTTGTGCTCATCATGACCTTATGCAAGAAAGCACCTCACTTACCTGGGCCTATCATTTTAACTAGCAAACTTTAGTTTATAAGTTTAAGCAATGTGAGCACAGTAGATTTGGTACATATGGGAGTACATACTGTATGTTTCAAGTAACGTGACACAAAAACATGCTTACAAGGTTTCAGCTTCTTGATCAATCAGGTGACGCAAAGAATGAATGAATCTTTTGCTTTAAATCTATTAAATCAATGATTTATATATTCATTTAAATTATTTAGTTATTTACATTAGGGCATATTATTGGAAATATATATATTAATCCTGACATATACACCAATCAGCCATAGCATTAAAACATCCTAGGGGCGTCTGTGCACGGCTCCACAGGAGATCTGGGGGTGTCAGGCATCGGGATGTTGCCAGCAGATCCTTTGGGTGCATGGAATCAGACTTGTTTGTCTAGTGCATCACATGGGTGCACAATTGGATTGGGATCTGGGGGGTTTGGAGGACTGGTCGAGGGGTCTTGGGCTCGTTACCTGCTTGGCCCCATGTGCGGCGGGCTGTCATGCACTGAGTGTTCTGCCACCTTCCTTCCTATCTTAACCAGCTTGACCAGATCCTTTTTTTTTTTTTGGGGGGGGGGGTCTTGGTTGCCCAGTATCCTGTCATCAGTTTGCTAGCGTATAGTTGGTGATCAATGTTTTTATATATAGTACAGTGATTATGTATAGTTGGTGATCAGTGGTGTTAAACTTATGGCTGATCGGTTTAACTGGTTACATGATGCAAAACCTGTGAAAATACCTGGTATAAATTAACCAATAACCAAGCCTCAGTGAAACATTAAATACTAACAACAATAAACAATCCATGTTAATAGCCACTGTAAAAGCAAACAGCAGTGTATTTATAGACGCAGGTTTAAATAAGATTGAATGGTTAGTCTTTTACCTGACGTGTAAACTTAAACAGTGCTCTCGAATGTTCCTGCAGAGATTTTCCCCTTGTGTGGGATGGATGACTAAGACGGTGAGTTTGCTTGACCACATAAGGCATGTGGGCCTCTGTAAGCCGCTGTGTCACACCTCTCTCTAACGACAGTGTGTCTGCGTGTTCGGATAAAGAGCTGCGTGATTGGATATTTGCCTTTGTTGTGAGATGCAACACTATGGCCTAAATATGGCTGTGTGAAGAAGCTAAGAGGCTGTTCAGCACGAGAATAATAATGAATAATCCATTAAAGCATTGAAAACTGATGATTTGCAGCTTTCAATAATTTCGAGATCTTTAGTGCATTTCAAGCAAAACAAATGGATCTGTTTGACCTTTTTTTCATTAACCTGATAGGCTGCCGGCTCTCATCAAACAGTGACCTGCTGACTTCAAAAGTATTGGCACCCTTCATGGAGAAAATTTAATATAAATAAACATTTTGTAAGACATAAAAATGCTAATTTAAATGGGACGAGAAATGTCTAACACTTCTTTGTCTAAAACTATAAAATCTTTCTTTTTTGGAAGAAAATATCATACTGAAATGAAAGGCTCGGTGATGCTGCCATAACTATGTTTCTTTCATCCGTTAGTTTAATATGTAAAAATGAAAAAAGGTCATTAATTTATCCTGTGTAGAGTCACAGGGGACCTGGAACCCATGCCAGAGACACAGAGTACAAGACAAGGGACACCATGGACGGGGTGCCAACCCATGATAGGCACAAGGTCATACACTTCATGATAATTGGAGATTTGCAATGAGCCTACAGTACACATCTTTGAACTGGAGGCTTTTAATTTATGGTTTCTTCACATTTAGAGACCAGACATTAAAATCATAGTGAAAATCAATTAAATAAATAAATAATTTATCCATCAATCCATCCATCTAGGAACCTATGTAGTCCAACTACTAGGGACCGTGGAGGCCTATGGAGATCATTGTATTTATTTCCATTTTCACAACGGTGGTAGGACCTCCGGTCAACATTCACACACGATGGGCAATTTGGGAACGCCAGTTAAGCTAACCTGCATGTCTTTAGACTGCGGGAGGAAACCGGATCACCTGGAGCAAACCCGTCACTCATGGGGCAACACTGATGGTTTGATGGAACTATGATATCACTATGCCGTCCATATTAAAAATAACTACACAGCTGTTAAGAACAGAAACAAAAAGCCAATGCATAACACCCTAAAATATTTCAAAGTAATTACCCATTATGAGTTCGATACATATATAAATTTAGCTTGATTTCTAAAAATCAACTATTTTTAATGTGTTTTTATTTTTAAAAATATATATTTTTTTATTAAAAAAAAGTTTTTTTAAAAAGTAAACATTTTTAAATATAAACTTTTTTTTTTGCACTAGGCAGGTACAATATAGATAAATATGGATTTGAGAAAACAGCAGGCCTAAGTGAATATGTACTGTACTAATTGTTCCTGTGCTGTTGAGCGCCCCCTGCAGGCGGGCTCCTTTCACATCATGTGCACTTTATCATTCAATCCTTGAGGAATATTGATCTTTCTGGTCCACCATGAGGCACACAAGACTCTGCAGAAGACTATGTAATCCTTCAACACAGGATGAGTGTGCAAAACTACCAATTAAATGTATAAATACAGGCAAAACTGACTGGGTGTAGCATCTAAAGACAGCAATTTTTCCTGAGCCAACAAGTCCATAGTGTTAAATCAAAAAACAAAAATAGCCAAAGGGCCATTACAAACTGCCTCTCACATGCAAAAATCCCTTATACTGGATTAAAGTAAGAAAGAGTTCTGCTGGTAAATTTATTGTGTATGTAATAAAACGCAGCAGGAAAATCTCTCGCACCTCATGCACTATACCACTTATCCTATGCAGGGTCATGGGAGGCCTGGAGCCTATCCCAGGGGACTCAGGGCACAAGGCAGGGAAACACCCTGGACAGGGATCCAGTCTATCGCAAACAGAAACAATTTGGAAACACTGATTGGCCTGCTGTGTTTGGGGGAAACAGGAACAATGGGGAAACCCCATAAAGCACAAGAAGAACAATGTCAGCTCCAGACACTCGGACTTTAAAGACATGATGCAAACCTTCAATACTGGAGGACACTGTAAATTGTTATTTTAAAAAATTGCTAAATATATATATGGCATGAAGAAAGCAGACAGCCATGAAGACATTCTTGCCAAAGAAATATAAACATCCTCACAGAATATTTCACCAATTACACATCTGACACACACCATATACAAATCTGTTTATGTGGCGGATTTGACATACGATATATATTTTTTTAATCCTTCACATTTGTGTAATTTCTAGATAACTAAAATAATTTTGTCCAGTTTAGCACTAGTACATCCCTACCATCTTTTTCCTAGCATGCAATCATGACAAAACTCAACATTAGCAAGTATTTAAATTTCCAAGTTCCAAATTCGAAAAAAAAAAAAAAATCCAATTAAAAATAAACTATTGCACGTAGTGTAAATTGCCTTTTCACCATTTTTGCAATATTGCTTGCCTCTAGTACTTGAACATACTTGGAAAGTTTTACAAGCACTGGATCATTTCCTTTTGGATTGAACTTTGAGCTGAAACTTTGCTGTAGATAAAAATAAATAAATACCAAGATGACAAGATAAAGCTTACCTTTTTTTAAACAAATGGCAGAACAACGATGTCCCCATCTCAACAGAGCATAAATATTGTTCAAATTAATCCCAAAAATGTGCCCAACACACACTTGAGCAGGTTCAGGAAAACTTCTAACATGCCATCACAGCAACTTCACCAATTAATCTAAAACAAAACACTTGCAAATAATTAACAGCAACTCTGCCTAATTGAAACTGGGTTCCTAGCCACAGTTCTTAGGAAAAGCCTCTGCCAAATTTAGTCCTAGTGCACAGCAAGTAAACCTATTAAGACTACCACTGAATAGAAAAACATGATGGACTGAAATCAACTTTTGATATGATAGTTGTAATTCAGCCCTCAGGATTTTATCATTTATTTAATAACCATTTAAACAAATTAAATACAATTTATTAATTATGGGAGAACACAATATACACATACTCCGTAGACATTTTGACAGTTGGGGCCATTTTGTGAACTTTATTCTTTCTTATTTTTTTTTTTACATTTTCAATCTTGTAATACATATGCTACATTCATAAAAAATGAAGTAATTAGCCATTTCCACCCCTTTTGTAATCTTTCAACAGGCTGGCATTAACTCCTGTTGTCAAAGCTGCTTGTAGAGATTGTGAAGTTAAGAATGAACGAAGCCAGTCTACCAGGTGTATTTATTCATTTCAAGGGGCCCCCACCAACAGTACATCAGGATCAAGGTTCTGCAATAATAATCCTTTCACACACCAGAGCAAAATACAAGCAGCTACATGCTTATTTCCAACAGGGAACAGGAGAGAAGAGGAGGAGTATAATATATAAAAAAGGAAAAAACATCAAAGAAGCACAGAGTCCTAAAAATGTGGAATTTATCGGTTGGGTTTCTTTTTTTGTACACGGTGGCCTGTACTGAAGAGATCAGCCATGTGGTCACATTTAATCCAATTATCCATAAAGGTCATCATCGTTGTCCTCGTTGAAGACGTTCCCTCCGCTGCCACCTGCAGAACCTTGGCTTGGTCCACCTCCTCCCTGATTACTGGAAGGGAATCTAACAGAACAAATACACTTAAGCTACCAAGACTGATAATTGACTACAACAGTGTCAGTCAGACTGCAGTCAAGTATTTCAAAGAAAGAATTAAAACCCCCTGAATAATTAATGCTTATTCATATCGAAATTAGATCCTTGATTTTCAAGCCCTTCTATGAAACATAATAATCCAGTGTGCTCTCACTAGGAAAGAGTTTTACCTGAAGCTGCCGAAGCCTCTGCTTTGCTGCAGGGTCTGTGCGAACATCTCGTATTTGCGTATGTCGTTGTCGCTGACGGAACGACGTGCGAAACGCATGGCCTCCTCAAAGTGGTCCTTCCTGATCTCAGGCACTGGGTCGTCCTCCTCCACTTCCTAAATATTGACAAAAGTAGGAGAATGTACTTACAGTTAAAAGCCGTTAAAAAAAAAAATTTTTTTTAAATCACAGAAATGGGTCACAAAAATATTGATGAAGCAAATAGGATGGGTAGATAGATAACCCACCATGGCTGATGGGTTCGTCTGCCTCTCGCGTTCCCTCCTGATCTCGTTCTCGATGGACTCACGAATAGCCAGTTTGCAGGCTCTCTGGCAAATTTCTGTCAAGTCAGCTCCAGAGAAGCCATTGGTCATCTTGGCCAGGAAGTCCAGGTCTACATCCTGGATTTGAGAGAATGCAAGGTTACACAAACATTACAGGCAAAAAATGACTATGGCTTCTCCAAGCTGACTATGCTTTCAAGTGATTGTTCAGTCATTACTACTTTCTGCACATCATTTAACAGATGATAAAATCCTGAATAGTTCTTGTGCTTTTATTAACCTTGGAGATTGGAGACTTCCTGAGGTTAGCTTTGAGGATGGCCATGCGGGATTTCTCATCCGGCAGTGGGATGTAGATAAGCTGGTCCAGACGACCAGGCCTGAGGATGGCAGGATCGATGATATCCGGTCTGTTGGTGGCGCCGATGATGAAGACGTTCTTCTTGCTGGACATGCCATCCATCTCGGTCAGGATCTGGTTAATGACTCGGTCAGCTGCTCCACCGCCATCACCGACGCTTCCACCACGGGCTTTAGCAATGGAGTCCAGCTCATCAAAAAAGAGCACACAGGGGGCAGCTTGACGGGCCTGTGGAAGAAATACATTTCATACAAGTTAAATGATTATCCTGTTCTGTAATGATACAGAAATCTGAGGAAAGCTGTTTTAGTAATATACAAAACAAGGAATGCAAGACTAAAGATACAGGCTTTAAACTAAACAGACTTAAATGAATGTGCGAGTTGGATTTTTTTTTTATAGGCTTAACTGCTTTACAAGTTACATTTACCCTCTAGGTGCAATTTTCTCTCACCTTATCAAAGATCTCACGAACATTAGCCTCAGACTCTCCAAACCACATGGTCAGAAGTTCAGGGCCTTTGATGGAAATGAAGTTGGCCTGGCACTCATTGGCAATGGCCTTGGCCAGGAGGGTTTTACCACAACCTGGCGGCCCATAGAACAGAACACCCTTGGATGGAGTCATACCAAACTTCAGGAATTTGTCAGGATGCTCCACTGGGTACTGAAAAGAATAAGAAAATCAGACTTTCAGACAATGTAGATAAAGTTATTATGAGTCCCAAAAGGCCTGCATGGAGTTAAACTGAATTACCTGCACCAGTTCCTGCAGCTCTCTCTTGACATCATCCAGACCACCAATGTCCTCCCAGGTGATGTTAGGCACCTCAACAACAGTCTCACGTAAAGCTGATGGGTTGCTCTGGCTCAAGGCCCACTGCAAACCAACACCAAAGAATTCATTTGAGCTGCCATATTATTTAACCAGATCGTTTATTTATCTACCCTAATAGAGATGAGTGTACTCAATCAGTTGTAAAATTGGTCTTCATACCCTGAAGTCATCCATGGTGACGGCCAGGGAGTTCATGACCTCAGCGTCGATTGTCTCGTCTTCCAAGTCAATGAGGTCCATCTTCTTGCGGATGGCCTGCAGTGCGGCTTCTGAGCACAGGGCAGCCAAATCAGCTCCTACGTGACCATGGGTCTCGTTGGCAACCTGAATGCCACACATTATTGATTAGCAATGAAAGCACTGATTAATCAAAACAAAATACTGAAGATACATCTTACTTGTGTGCATGGTATGATTTAAATATTTATATACAAATACAACCACAAGTGCAATTTCAAGTGCTCAGCCAGAATTTTCAACTAATAGTGATAATTACTGGGACAAGTGGAAAAACGTAATTGCACGGATGGAAATGTTCTCCAGGTGTGTACAAACAGAGCTGTCCAGATTGCTTCATGTGAAAAATGCAAAATAGAAATTCAATAGCTGGTGCACACCTGCATCTCTTAAAGACTTAAAGGAATTGGGTTCAATTTTCATTCCCCATTTACCATGAAAAAGACATCTCAG
This sequence comes from Clarias macrocephalus, assembly GCA_011419295.1. Classification (NCBI taxonomy): domain Eukaryota; kingdom Metazoa; phylum Chordata; class Actinopteri; order Siluriformes; family Clariidae; genus Clarias; species Clarias macrocephalus. Next base: position 13,695 of record JAAGKR010010315.1, on the reverse strand, counting down.
CTTTCCAATTTCTTCATTTGTGTCTCAAATTTTGTGCATCAGAGAGACGACGAAATTCAATTCTCTGTACCTGTCCGTCTACTAAATGCAAATGACTACCCGATATTTTCCCTCGCACAGAACAAGACACAAACCTGCTCCAGGTCAACATCATCAGCTAGCTTCATGTTCTTTGTGTGGATCTGCAGGATTTCCAGTCTTCCTGTAGCATCAGGAATGCCGATGTCCACTTCCCTGTCAAAGCGTCCTGTAAATGGAGAGGGCGTAAATAATTGACATTCTATAATAAGTAGTATTCTGATATAAAAAAAAGGATTATTCAATCTTAAAACAGTTGTAATGTCAGGCTTGTAACCTTAATCACATTGCTTTGAAACTAATCAATTAGTTTGAACTATAGGGCTTGCAATTCAGCAAGAGAGACATGAACATAGATGAAAGCATGAGAGAAATTCCAAGAAGGTACTCTTCTGGAAAGCCCATAATTTTTTTTTTTCAAATTACTGACTATATAACATCTTTTATGCTACAAGAATGTCAGCTTCTGACTACCTTATTCTTCAGTGCTACACAAAAAAAAAAAAAAAAAAGTGACAGTACTACAATAGGACCACTACTACGCAGAAATTAGGTGGTCTCCAGCATGTATGTCCATGAAAAGTTTTTATTTTTTTTATTGCAAGCTCACCGAATCTCCTGAGGGCTGGGTCAATGCTGTTGGGTCTGTTGGTAGCAGCCATAACGATGACGTGAGCCCGCTGCTTCAGTCCGTCCATCAGGGTGAGCAGCTGAGACACAATGCGCCTCTCTACTTCACCGTGAGTCTGAGCAGACAAAGATCAGGTTACTGCACTGCAAAAACTTCCACTGCTCAATACATGACCAAAAACCTTCATACCGATTCAAAGCCAATAGGGCATACAATTGACAAATCAAATCAATAATATAAATAAATCAGTTATATAAATATAATAAATCAGTTATATAAAATACTAGAGGGTAGCACGGCTCCGCCCGCTAGCAGATCTTAACGTCCGCGTGCAATCATTACATGTGCGAATGGAGTGCGAGATCATTTCGGTGCCATTTAGTCTCTGTGCTGCTCCAATTTTTCGGGAAGACGTATTATGACCTCACAGAACAGCATAAAAAGTGCTGACACTGCCTACTATTACATTTTGTGACAATGCCTACTGTTACACAGCGAGGGCTTAAAATTTGATGGCTCTGCCTACTGCCTAACGAGTACGAACACCACCCGGCGTCCATACAAACACTGAATTTCCTAAATTCATTACGTGCGTATATCCTATACCACTCAGTTCACCTGCTCCTGAAGGTGGACAGGTGTATAATCACCAGTGAAGGCAATAATTAGCCCATTGTTCCAATTTCTCACCTTCTCTCTTTTGGGTGCAATAGCATCCAGTTCATCAATGAAAATGATGGCAGGAGCGTTCTTCTCGGCTTCTTCGAAAGCTTTACGCAGGTTGCTCTCAGACTCGCCAGCCAGCTTACTCATAATTTCAGGGCCTGAGGAAATGAGAACAAAGACCATTATAGCAATGTCTACAAAGATTAAGTTCCCTTAAATTATGTCTTCAAGCTTCACAACTATTTTACCATTGATCAGGAAGAAGAATGCTCCAGTTTCATTTGCAACAGCACGAGCAATCAGTGTTTTTCCAGTTCCAGGAGGTCCGTACAGGAGAATACCACGGGGAGGCTGAACCATAAAATAAATCAATTAACAGGCACTTAAATCTGAGATCAAAACTATAACTATAAAAAAAAGAAAGAATTCCTTACCTTCACACCGATGGCCTTGAAGAGTGCTGGGTGCCTGAGAGGCAGCTCTACCATTTCTTTGATTTGAGCCAACTGCTTCCTCACACCGCCAATGTCATCATAGCCTACTTCATTCAGAGATTCCTCTTCATCCTGTCAACACAAATTACATTTGTATTTAATGCTGCTCTTAAATAAAATCACCTCAATTATTTAGCTGAAGATGGCAACAGTGGAATATAGTGTGTCTATATTCCACTGTTGCCATCTTCAGCTAAATAATGTGCAAACAAAATAAAGCAGGCCAAAGTAAATGGAAGTGTTCAAAAAGCAGTAATGCCCTAACCTTTTGGCTTTTAGGAACAGAAAATGTGAAAATGTAAAAATCTGATGCTGTTTTGATTTTGGTTAACATTTTTCTTCGGTTTAGTACCAGTACAATAGACATGATAAGAGATTACAAAACAGGGCCAGGGATGATCTGAAATCATTGGTTGACTGTTTATAAAGCGTGTACAGACCTATGATCTGATGTCTACTCAGGTTTATGATTTGGTAGCAGGTGTGTACCCAGCTACTGTAAATAAAAGCCTTCAGTGACAAGGCAGCTTTCTGAAATATGATATTTCATGGTGAGGATGGCTCATCTAAGACATAAGTTTACATAAGCTTGGTGTTGCTTAGAGATTATGAATCTGGTCATTTGTTGTTAAAATACCATTACTGGTGACTGACCTTGTACTTTCAGTTCGATTTATGTTGTCACACGGCTCTACAAAAATCTAATGTTTACCGAATTTACCTGAAACCATAAGGGAATGTACCAAAAAATAAAATAAGATAAAATAAATAAATCAATTACGTCATTTCTCTGCACAGCATAATGTCCAGGGATAATTTGCCATTTCATTTAATACAAAAAGCACGAAGTTCAAGAAAGGGTAAATACACTAAAAACAGAGAGAGCAGCTGACATTACAGCAATGTTAAAGCATAAAAATGCCCACACAACATCTAAAGTACAAGTCTATATTTTATTGATCTACAATAAAATTGACCAAAATGCCCATTATTGGGAATATTGAGAGCTAGAACCTATAAAACGCTACTCTTCACAACTCTTTACTACAAAATGTTCTGGTATCTTACCCAGACACCATGAGCTTTAGTTGCAATACACCTGACTAATATGCAAGCTGGATCTGTGTAGAGAGCCATGTTTGCAACATACTGTCAAAAAGCTATGGTATGTACATGCATGTACTGAACTTGTTGTACACTATTCTCACCTCACGCTTAATAGGTTCTCCTTCACAGTGAATGACCGTGTCTGGAGCCACTATGCAGTAAGGGCTAGGGTCGGTCTCCACCACTTTAAACTCAACAGCACGCATGCCTCCTCTCACCAGGAAGATATCGCCTATTGAAGGGGAGGGGGGGAAAGACAAGACAAAACCATGCAATTTTTTATCCATTATGCAATTGTGTTCTGTTGAGAAATAGAAATAAAATGTACTCCCTTAAAGGCAGGGGGGGAAAAAATCTCATTCAAAGATTACCTTTACGGATTGGTCGGTAAGCCTCGAGGAAATAAGGCTTCAGGTACACTTCAAATAAGTTTCCTGTGATCCCCTCCACTGTGTCATCAATAGGCAGGACATGGATGCGTTTTCCATACTTCACATCTGGGCATGGTTGAATGCTAAAAAATAAACACATTTTAAAAAAGTTGAAGTACAAAGTATACATTTACACATTTGTCATTACAGCAGGACTAGCTGTAGGATTGCAAAACATTTACAGTTGCTGAAAAATGAATTATAGCCAGACAGCTGTTTTACCTGATGACATCTCCAAGGCGAACCCTGAGGTTATTGCGCACCACCCTGTTCATGCGGACTTTCTCATCAGAGCAGCTATCGTCGGACAGTACGATGCAAACGGTCTCCCTCCTTTTCTTGCCCTTCAGCAGCACAGTGTCTCCCCTGAAAAGCTGAAGCTCGTCCATCTTGGCCTGGAATTGTGAAACGTTGCATGAAAATTGGAGGCTTGGTTAACAATTGCCATATTAAGTGAAAAATACTTGCTGTTTACATTCTGTGCTTTCATCCAGTCTCCAGTAACTGAGTGTGATCAAATTTCATAACCACGTATTCTTTAAAATTTTCTGTTGTAGCAAATGATGTACAGTTCGGAATAAAGCATACTTGCGTGAGACATTTTTTTTGTGCTTTTAAATAAAAGTGTAAAGGCAAAAAACCCTTTCACTTCTACTACATTACGATATTTTTTGCACAGTGACTGAATTCCAAATGGTGACACTGCAACATAGGATACAATATTAAGCAAATTTATATGATTGTGCAAATTTTAAGCCAGGTGTGATGCTGTCTGACTAGGTATTAAGGCCCTTAATATATTCCTGCAAAGAGTTTACAGATTATCATGGGCAAAAACAAACTAATATATTAAATTGCTAATGGCAAATCGCTTCCTTGTAGTTTTCAGAGTAATAAAAATAACACTAGTGTGTATACTTATTTATAAAAAAAAAAAACTTAATGATGACATTAAATAGAAATGTCAAAATCTCTCATTAATATTCAAAATGATTAACACTAAAACATTAATTCCAAGACAAGCAATGCACTCCACTTTTATATTCCTGTCCTTTTAATGGAAAGGGTAAAGAAAGGTTTTCAGCTGCATCAAGATGCATTCGCAGTAATGTTTTCTAATCATACAAGTCACTGTGCATCCCTAAGAAGCACTGTATGACGCATGCACTTAGTGCTTTCCACCTGTGACTATTCCTCCAAAGACAGGTATTTGAATGGTGCTGAATTCACAACCAAAACTGTACATACAGCTAGACACGGGCATACCTGAGAGAGGGAGACCACACTGTTATCTTCATTGATGGATTCATCAACAATCAACCTGTTGGGTCTGTTCTTTTGTTTTAAAATGGCAGTAGAAAGATCATCATTTTTAGATCTGTAGGGAAAAGGAGAAAATAATATTCATTTACTGACCAACAGGGAATAACAGGAATATGTAATAACCAAGTCAAGCATATTAAAAGGTTAAAACTTCACAGGATCACCACGTTATTTCGCTGAAACCGAAAACGAAAGGCATGGCTATTTAAAAAAAGATTGACACAGTTTCATTCTTCAGTTCATTTATATACACATGATTAAACATATGTTTTGCATTTGAAGTGAAACCCGCTGTGTACAATTCACATGTAGCGCAAACGGCGCTGTTTTATGCGGATCGGATTCGGCTCTCGACGTTTTTCTCGCGAATTCCGGATCTTTTCAGGGAGTCGAATCATTTGACTCGGTTCACAGACGAACTGATTCCCTAACATTTCACCACTGAACCCAAAAAATGCTTATCTTCTTCCGTAATAGGATGCTTGGCTACCTTATCCTTCAGTCAATAATAACCTTTATATATTACTTTTAAAAAATCGATTTAAATAATTGTCAAATCAGCAACGCGATACAAACGCGTTTCGACAAATACGGCAATTATGCATTCACCCGTCTGTATTATAAAAGTAATTTTTATTTATTCTGACAACTGATTGCTTCCTTTAATTTACACCAAAAGTAAGCACAAACATGTAGAGGAGATCGTCTTCTACACAAACTAATGATGTGGTGTTCGGGATCGAGTCGAATCTCAAGTGAACGACACAGAAGCCTGTCTCCTACACACTGGGGCTGAATGGCGCAGCAAACCTGCTCGGCTAATCACAGCAATACTCACCAATACACTCGGTATTGGGCTGGCTAGTACATAAATAAACAAACAGAACAGTAAGGTATTCACAAAGTTTTTAAAATCTGTAGCACATACTTATGTACACGAATCCGGAGGTTTTGAGGACGGACTGTTCGACCAATCAGCCCTGACTGTCAACAGCTAGCAAGTGTTAGCATTAAGCATAGCGCTAATGCCTCAAATGGCATAAATTAATAATAAATAACGTACGCCACTAACGTGTAAATTCTATTACATGAAGACGAGTTATACTGAACACTGAGCTACTTCGCATATATAGGCTAAGTTAAATCAGTCCAAACCTAGCCATGTCCGCTGTCCGAATGACACAGCAAATGCTTCGGCTTAAACTTAACGCAAGCTCCAGTAGCTAACAATAACCACAGTGAAACAGAAAAACAGACAGATTTTAATTTACAAACGAGGCACAATAAAATGTGAGTGAAAATATATATGTTATATATATTTTAAGGAAATATATACACGAAAAACATCGCTGAGATATCGAGCTAGCTAACGGACAGTTTTTTTGTTGGTTGGATAGATTAAAATAACATAATAACGCGTTAACGTGTTCTTAAGTGACCTAGTTAAAGCACAAAAACACAGATAGTCAAATTAAAATAAACATTTGTCATAAATGATATATATTCTGTTGTTAGCTCGGTTGACACAGGACAGACAATGACTTGGACGTTGACAAACATGCTCAATGCCGGTAGGCCAAAGCCTTACTCACAGAATGACTCAGTATGGTTTGTTAGCTAACAAGCTAGTCATGCTAATGCAGTAACGGGCCATTTTCCCCAAACAAGTTCTGTTTACAAAAAAGGTCACCAGAATGAATAAATAAACTCGACTATGTATATCCTAAGCTCGATTAGATATCCTCATGATATGTTTATTAGCTAGCTGCTTGAACCTGAGCAATCCTCGCCATCACCAGCTCCGCTAGCTAACCAGCCAGCTAGCTAGCTAGCACCAGGCTTCAAATTAAACTGCGACGGTTGCTAACAAACACTCGAAATAAGCGTTAAACGTAATTCTCAAACAGTATGCTCGGTTATACTTACTCTCCACCCGAAGCCATCCTCCCCGTGAACCGCTATAAATAATACGTAGAAAAAGCTAGCTTTCTTAGAGTTAAACTCCAAACCTGCCGGACAGCACTTTACCCCTGCACTGAATTTCAAAACGTCAGCTTAGCTTGCTAACATCATCTGCGGAAAGCAGTTCGCACATGCCTACCGACGGACGAACCAATCAGAGAGACGGACGTAAGAGTGAAGTGGAAAAATCAGCCAATCAGAGGACACCGATTGTTACGCTGAGCTATCACTGGGCCAAGTCAGGAGTAAGATAGAGTGAGCCTTTTATAGGGGACTGAAGGCTTTCATGGTCAGGCTTTTAAACAAGTAAACACCGCAGACGCTCCGATACTAATAACAAACATATATAGCATGATAAATAGAGTTTTAGACGCAGCTGATCCTTCTTCTTCATCTTGCATCAATCATTTTAGCAGAATAATAAGCATGCAACTGAACTTTCTGAAGCTGCATGGTTGTGCAAATCTTCACAGAAAATGCACTATATATTCCCAAAAGTGTGTGAACACCTGACCATCCAGTCATACTGTATATTGAAAGAATATAATTGTATAGATGTCTCTTTGGTGTAACAGTTTAATATAGACCTGTTCCATGCATGCTATTTAATGCAAATTCTTAAAGCAAGCTTGAATGTTTATTGTGTTGCTATTAGGTGGCCAGTGTCTTAGTGATTTGCACTTTCCCTCTTGCACGGTCAGGGCCTGTGTTTATTTCCTGCCTCTGGTGTGTGTATGGAGATTGCATGTTCTCCATGATTGGTGGGTTTCTTCCTGCAGTCCAAAGACATGCAGATTAGGCTAATTGTTGTTAGTTTTTTGGCTGTTCCCACAGCGGACCATCCAAACTTAGCACAGGTTTTATGCTGGATGCCCTTCCTGATGTAAACCTTCCATTTTATCCGAGCTTGGGACAGGCACTGCATCCAGCGCCTGGGGTTTGGGCATTGGCTTGGAATCGAACCCGGGCCTTCCACATGGCAGGCGAGAAACCTACCACTGAGCCACCAATGAAGCGGGGTGCACCCTGGATGGGGTAGAAGGGATTAGCACTCCATCCAGGGTGTACCCCGCCCTAAATCTCATGGGCTATGCTCCAGGCCCCCCCACAACCCTGTACGGAGGATAAAGGGGTATAAAGAATGTGTATTATCACAAATGTCATGACATTTTGTTTGGGAACAACAAACTAACTAACTTACACCACCTCTCTCTCTATCTAAAGCAAGCTCCATAAAGGTTGGACTGGAAGAACTGAAGTGTCCTGAACAGAGCCCTGATTTCAGTCATATTGAACACATTTGAGATGAACTGAAACACTAGATACTCCCCAGACCTTGTCTGACCCTGTCACTGAATGATTACAAATCTGAACAGATACACTTCAGAAATCTAGAGGAAAGCCTTCCCAGAAAAAGTGGAGGCTATTAGAACAGGAAAAGGAGACTAAATCTGGAATAGAACATCCAACATTTGCATGATGGTTAAATTCAGTAGTAATAACTACAGCTGAATGGAAAATGGCTCTCTTTACCAAAATAATGATGTTATTTCATAATAAAGGCTCACTGTATATACATGAAATAAACAGTAACAATAAAAAAATTATTCATGCAGAGTCTATATTTTCATTTTTGACACATTACTGATAAAGATGATACAGCATGATATTTAAACCCCAAAGCATGAAGTTCAGAGTTATTGCAGTTTTGAAAATCATCTCATAAAACTTGAATTTGTCATAAAATGTTTATTCCTTACGTATACATTGTATACAATTGCACTTGTTGAGAAAAAGAAGGGCAGTAGGAGGTGCAACACATAGGGCTGATGCCTAGGGTTTCTCATCCTGAGCTTCTGAATCAGGCTGCGTTTTTTCTCGTTATTTCCATACATATGTTTCATTCATGTTCTCCAGATTCCTGCCGCCGAACAGTAACATTGCTGGTAACTGGTTTGTGATGTTCTGCACTAGATGACAAGGGCGACTGATCATCAAGAAAGAGTCATTAAGTACTTTAGGTGAATGACGGCATAAAATATTGCAATATTACTACGCTGTTACTAAACCATTCTGTATAAATTCCTCCATTTTCCTCTTCAGGTTGCTTGTGTCAAAAGACGTAGGATCCTCATGCCATGTTTGTAGATATAAGGGCAAATCTCTGAAATACCAGTAAAAAAAAAGTATTAATGCATTGCAAAGCATCAAAGGATCAATTAAGAGCTAGGTGCCATTAATACAAAATCAAATGTTTAAAACAATGTATACGTGCAAAAAAGTCAGAGATTACATTGGTATTGATGACTGTGTGGAATTCATGATTTGCGTCCACATGGTTGCTGCCTCCTGCTTGCGGTCCAGCATCCACATAATCTCCACCAGCCACATTTCAGTGTTCCTGCATCCTGGTAAAATAAGAAAGAATGCACATTTGGGTTCAGAAAATTAATTCAAAAGTAAAACAGTTGACATTGCAGGAGTACATCTGTGTACAATTACAAGTTACTGATGTACAGTAAAACCCAATAATGTTACACAACCTGTTTATTACGAAATGTAGCATGTAGTATATGTAGCAAAAAGTATATGTAGGATCAATGGAATGACAGGTGTTGCGGAGGCAGGAGAGATATCTTTCTACGCACCTGGAGTGGCCTGAAGACTGAGCTGAAAGTCCCTTAAAGCCTCCTTTAACTGACCTCTCTCTACAAAACATACAGCTCTAAATTTAAGTGCTTTTCCTTTCAGAGCTTCGAGGACCATCACTGTGTGATCAGCAGGTTCTCTCTCGACTTCTGGATCTTTCACTGCAAGGAACATATTTTTTTAAATGTGTTTAATCAGAAATCCAAATAATTTAATTAATCCCATTACATACTATACACTTTATAAGAAATAAAACTTAAAATCAATATGTACTCGGCAAAAAAATTAGAAGTTGTCAGAGTTTATTTCAGGTCATACTTAAAAACAACAACACGCAAATAAGGAAATAATTCTTACTTTTTTGTTTAACACATACTTTCACAATTTGACTGATAGCTCTGAAAGGTGAATACAGAAAACACATTTACAAGTAATCACATTTACTTGATTACAAGACGATACTGAATATTTTGTCCCATTAAAACAGCTTCAATATATTCTTTACCTTGTAAAACTGGTCAACGCCTCTTTTGTATCTTTGAGCTGTAAATGCACCTGTCCTTGGATCAAGTATGCAGCTCCAGACCAGAGCACACACTCCATCTTCTCCTCTGGAGCATTAGCTTCCAGCGTGAAAGGTATGAGCTCTCTTGAAACTGTCCCGCAGGGCGTAATCAACAATCTCTCTGGGATGAGGTCAACAGTTTTAGCAAGGACCTCATCACAAATGGCAAGGGCATCCCAAGGCCGTTTGGCTTTTAACAGGGCAAAGGCTGCTTCAAGGTAAATAACTGGAATTCTTGGTAATGACAAGCCATCATCCATAGGCATCTGCATTGTATCAAAGAGTCACTTTATACAGTACATAGTGCATCATATGTAGAAAATCAGGAGAGAAAAAAAATTATATATACTGTATGTCTGAAATAATTCACGTACTTGTTTCGAATCTGACTGTAAACAAGCCAAAAGGTCGAGATAGTATTCAGCACCTTCTGAAGTCCTGATAAAAGAAATTATACATGCATATATATATATTTGTGAAGATTTTTTTTTCTTTTCACGAAAGCACAGATCCATGTGCCGTCATGTCTCAGAAATTTAAAAAAGGGTTCCTTTTTCCCCCTCTGGTCTTAATGTTATTGCCCTTACCGGTCATTGAGGACACATTTATACCCCAGAGTGTGTAATATATGATGAGAAGAAGGAATTTGGCAGGTGAAGCTGATTTGTTCACTACCAAGCGGCATATCAGGAGATATTAAAAGCGTTGATGTATTTGATGGATTACTCTCTGCATGCAACATTATTGCCTGTAAATAGTGAAATACAAATCACTTTTTTTTAAATACCAAACCCAGGAATATGGTAAGAAAAGAATTCATTAAAATAATCAAAAAGGACCAAAAATTTCCCAAATTAATTTATATGGTTTATAGCTTGTGTGTTATAAGATGACTTACAGAGTGCAGGAGATGCAAGGCCTCTATTTCTGCATTGGTGTTACCCAGCTGTCTGTATACAAGTGAGCTCTCATAAAGAGCCCTGTGGCAGTTAAGGTCCACTTCCAAGGCTTTTCTGTAACACTGAAGCGCACTCTGAGGCTTTAGCTGAAAACAAACATTTCTACTAAGATGTTGTACAAATGTTATGCAAGTCCGTAAACAACAAAAACATTCAAAATTCCATGCAAAGGTCAACCTTCCCATGGAGAAAAAAAGTAGGCATAAGGCGTAGAGTTCTTACAAAACCATACTGATACACTGAAACTACTTGGCAACTACATATGATTAATTTACAAGTAAAAGCTTAGTCAATATAAACAGTAAAGTACAACGCTGAGGAACAAAAGGACTGGAAATGGAGGTATTTATATTAAATATATTATTTAGGGATACTAAGCTTGTCCATGCTGAGTTTTTTTTTTTTTTTTTTTTAAACCAAGGCGTTCAACTGTGTCATACATAATGCTGGAACCACCTTTCAATTCAATTAATTCAACTTTATTTTATTACATTATTAATAATTATTAGTTAATTATTTTAAAGAGACATGACACAATGAAATCATTACAGGACTAATCAAATGTCCTGTTGTCATGGTAACCAGAAAAAGATTAGCAGTTAATATAACTCCTTAACCCATAATGTTTGGAAAAGGAAATGCATCATAGATACAGTAAGACTATTTGATGTGCTAATTAGCACTGTACAATTTATGTGAAATAAAATTCAAAATTGGTGTAACCAAAAACTAGAGACCTTAGAGAGCTTAAGACATTATAAATATATATTTTAATTTAATTTCTTTAATACAGAATTTTAACAGATGAGAATGGAGAAATCTGTGGAGATCTGGCAGTGCTGGCAGTGTTCTTACCAGCTTGGAGTAACAAAAGCCTGTGAGCATGTGAACATGAGCCAAGAGAGCTCTGGGTGAGGGCTGAGCGCTGGCTTCCTGCAAAGCCTCGAGAGCATCGATATATTTCTCTTCCTTTATCTGCTCCACTCCTAAGACATATATATACATTATAATAAAGTCATATTGACATATTATAATTACGTCTCAGATTTTTAGTATGGCCATGAACAGCTTTGTAAACCTACCATGAGAAATAAAAGTGCACACATGTAAAAGCTCCTTGAGGTCCTTGGTTGCTAAAGCAACGTGCAGAGAGGTGTCTTCTTCTGTAGAGATGCTAAGGTTTCGGGTTTCTGCAAGCAGATCCCCTGATGCTGTGCTCTGTTCCTAGACGAACAATCAAGATGGTTAAAACATTGCACAATAACAACTAAAGCTAAACTAAATAATAATAAAAACAGATATTTTTTTCCTAATCAATATATGAAATACACATTTTTTGGGTCATTTTATCCACAATTTGTAATCATGAAGTCACATCATGAATGAAACACAGTAGCATGATATTTAAAGATTATTGATAAATATAGGGAAAGCAATTGAAATCCTGAAATGTCCCACAATACAGCTACATTTATTGGTTATTCTATTAGGTTCGCCTACTATCTAGATCACTGGACACTGATTCTCTTAAAGAATAGAAAAAAATATATATATATGCTTATTCCAGCATGGCAGGGACCAGCTATCTGAGACTGATGTATTTTCTTAACATGCAGGCAGCTCAGTTAATCTTCCGAATGCCTGTCTTGCCGCTGTTAAGTGAATTTGACAAGTTTCCTACTTGGAGGCAATAGAGGGTGCCGAGAGCTAAAAATTATATATATAATTTTTCTTGTGGTAGGCGTTTTTGGGGTTGGTATTAGCCAGGCACATTGTGTTCTGAAATTGACAATAAAGCAGTTGATCAGTTAATTTGGAAGCACTTGTCCGAATTATCCTTAATCCTTAATGTCCAGGATGACAGAACACACTTATGAGAGTGGAAAAATTCAATTTATTTCTTTATATAACCCCCTGCTACACTAATGCACTTATCCCAGCAGTTCACTAGTGCTTGGATACCATCAAGGTAGAAAATTTTCTCAGTATGCCAGAAGCATGATCGGACTGCTAGCCTCCCAGGAACTCCTTTAATGTCCCAAACAGGTGAAAATCACATGGAGTGAGGTCAAGACTGTACAGGGAACGTACCAATAACTCCAAGCCAAGTTCATGTAACGTGCAAGTGGTGTGATGAGCATCAGGTCATGCCTTGTCCTGGAAAAACAGAATGCCTTTGGAGATCAAAGCAGGCTGTTTTTTCCTGAGAGTGTTCACTATCTTAACGTCTATGGGAACGTCTGCAGTGAACTACGGTCGGGATTGTCATTCACATAGGATCATGAATGCATGAAGTCTCACAGTTTGACTTGAATGCACCTCATAGATGAAGAAAAGTGGAATATATACAGTATTATAGTATGACTAATGAGCATACAACCTTCTTAAACACTTACGTTTTAACATTATCCTTAACGTTCCATGTCAATGCCTTTCTCTACACCCTACCATTACTTACTTTTTGATTAACCTGTTGAACCAAATGCAGTATTCCTTCATAGTGCCGTTCTGAGAGCCAGACTGCCCACTGGATCAGCAAGAGTTTGTGGACCCACGGCTCATACACAGTACCACAGAAAGTCTTCAGCACAACTTGCCATAATGGAACCAAGTCACAACTGGACACCTGCTTACGTGCAGTATCTAATACTAGAAACACCCAGAAAGGACAGAACAACATATTCAGAAACATAATTACCATCTGCATTTTATTTTCCTACTAGAATAAATGTGAGGATTTACCTCTTATTAGGATATTGGTGATGCAGTCGTTTGTCTCGCTAGGTGTGCCACAAGTCAGCGCAAACAGCAAAGTGTTATATGTAACAGC
>JAAGKR010010314.1:0-23232 GCA_011419295.1 Clarias macrocephalus | reverse complement strand
CTCAGAAATCGCAGGTTAACAGCAGCTCAGATCAGAGAGCAGGTCAATGCCACACAGAGTTCTAGCAGCAGACACGTCTCTAGAACAACTGTTAAGAGGAGACTGTGTGAATCAGGCCTTCATGCTAGAATATCTGCTAGGAAACCACTGCTAAGGACAGGCAACAAGCAGAAGAGACGCGTTTGGGCTAAAGAACACAATAAAGAACACAATAAAGAAAACTCTTTCAATGAGAAGGTGTGTCCAAACTTTTGGTCTGTACTGTGTATATATATATATATATATATATATATATATATAATCTGCTTAATTAGAAGATCAGGTCAATCTGGTCCAAGCTCGTCCTTTGTCCGATCGACTTGCGAAGGGGTATTTCAGCAAAGAAATTACAGTATTTCCTCTCATATTTAGCTGGCTTCCACGTCAATCACTATTCAATACATTAACAATCTGTTGACCGTTAATAAGATTTGTTGCGAATGGTCCAATCACATGAGCCCAAATATGTAAAAACAATATTGGTTTGCTAAGAACAAAAGTGGGAGGGTTCGGGGCGCACAGTGCTGCGCCCCAAGGATGATTTGAAAAGATCCAATCAGAGCTCAGCCTCAAGTCCCATGCTTTTCAAAAATGTACATGCCTACATAGACACTCGTTTGTCTGGTGCCCCGCGTACACGAACACAAATGAACGTAATACAGTTTCGATTTTTCTTTTATTTGTAAATAAATTATATTAAGAAATACAGTGGAATATAGTGACTAAATGACTTCATTTCATTATTAAAATAAATAATTATGTTTAATAATTACATGTTAAAGTAGCATTCTTCTCTGCCTAACAATAAGGGGGCAGCGCCCCTGCGCCGCTTATTGACCGGCTGCCACTGTTCGGCACTTCAATTTATTGTGGTTGTATATTTCAAATAAAAATGTAACGCAAGCATTTAAAAAGTCAATGCAAAAATATTGTCCATACTAAGTATTAAAATGCCATCTTCACGACTTTTCAATCTCACAAATTCAGGTCGACAAAATTCAGGTCTTCACATCCGGGATATCACAGGAAGAGTAATGAATTGTCGATTGCTATGTTCTGATCTGCAGAGTACTTTAAAGTGTGCTGTTCCTGCTTACTGTACAGTGTACTTGTAAATTACAATCAGTCAGTTATTTCTATTATTATTGTGTCTCTTTTACCTTTAGTTTCTTGTTCCCTTGCTGATACTCAGTGTCTCCTACTTTGTGTGGTCTCACACGCAGGGGATTTGTCTTTCACTCATCATCGTGTGATGTTTCACATCTGTTACAAGTGAAATATCAGCTGATTTATAATTTACTGTTAGACTTCATTTTCCATTGGACTTTTTAAAAACATTTTGTGCACACATGAACTAATTTAGTGTTGAACTGAAAACTATAAAAAGTGCATATAGGTCACTCATATAGTTATAGTGCGCGCATGCACAATTAGAAAATGCTCAGCAACCATGTAGCCTCTTTTTACATTAATCCTGTAAAAAGGATGCAAAAAAGGTGTTTTATTTTTACACTGTTTGAAGGCAGGAAATTGGTTATTTAATATATATCATGTGTTCTACTTCAACCAGTGTAGAAATAAACACCTTTTTTCGCATCCTGCTGATTTGTGATGAACTCATTTGAACTCTCAGATCATGTAACATTTTGTGAATCGCAGTGTCACATGTCATGTGTGCTCCAAAAAAGTTTAGAAAAACCAAAACCTAGTATAATTAAATAGAATTTCTTCTTATTCTTATTTTATTGCATTATCATTTCCAACATTAGCTACAATGTGACATTAAAAATGCGACTTAAACAAGTTCAAACTGAATTTTAGTGCCCTAAAAGGCCAATGAACTGCAGTTTGAATGATATTAAGAGCTAAGACTTGAAAAACTCAGAAACAAAAGGATACAAAGCAGATTAATGAACGTTCCAGACACAGAAGCGGCAGAAACGCTGAGCAGTGAACCACTGGAGCCATTCAGGCTAAATCAGGATCTATACAGAGAGATATGACGATCATAACTGATCTATGACGATCGCTATTATAACTGCAACAGTAAAGCCTTTAGAAAGTGAAAAAAGAATGATGAATTGAAGATGTTAATGTTTACCATATTAAACAATTCCCATTTATTACAATTTTTTTTTTCTGGAATATTTTTTTTATAATCTAACCCTGCTTTAAACATTTCCACAACTTTATCCCTGACCGGTCTGGTGTGTTCCTTGGGTTTCGTGATGCTGATTGTTCACTAATGCTCACTAACAAACCTCTGAGGACTTCACAGAACAGCTGTAGATTCAATTACACACAGGTGGACTCTATTTACCAATTAGGTGACTTCTGAAGGCAATTGATTTCACTGGATTTTAGTTTGGGATATCAGAATAAAGAGGCTAAATACAAATGCACACACCACAGTCGCACAGTGTAAAGATGCAGCACCTTATGATAATCATACTGTAAAATATAATGTCTGCAAAATTAACAGTATTGTGCTATAAAAAATGACACCAAAGTTTGTGAATAAAAAAATGACAGTGATTAATTTACAGTAATATTTAGGGAACCACTTAGTATAGTTCCTGCACTAGTTTGCTCATATACATGTTTGGACACTGATAAAGATACCATGGAACTGTTTAAATCAGCATGTTTAATAGAATAAATGAGATAACTATTCCTTTTAATGACTTCCATTTATACTCTGCATTTCCCCCCAAAGACTCCAGTAGGGTTAGTCTTAAATTTTCTTTCAGCGGTGAGGGTGGTAGAACAGCGCTTTAGCATTTAGCAACTTACCCCAGAAAGAGAACACAAAAAAGAAGTTAGACGGCACGTGCACACTGGAGAGAGACGGCATCCGTACTGGAAAGAGAAACGACTCGCACATGGGAAAGATGTCGATCTTCATTTTAGAAGTGATTAGTTCAGTAAAGACAGCTTGACCTCTTCAAGTGTATTTCATTTTTTATAGAAAATTCAAAACCTGAGCTCATATCAAACCTTAAAAAAAAAAAGAGCTGCACTGACAGGAAACCCAGCGACACACACACACACACACACAAGTACGCACGTTTGAAAATTTGCAGAGCTCCACGAGACTTTTTAAAAATTACTTAGCAGCAATCTGTGCATGTTAAATGCACCCATCTTATCTTGTAAAATGTCTGAAAAGTCATCTTTACAGCATTAGTTATGTTTGACGTTACATGTGCAGCTCTTCTTATTTCCATATTGTCGATTTTGGTTGCCATGGATGGATTTATTTTCAGAATTAGGTTCAAATGACAAAGTTTGAAAGTGCTTCATTACATTTATTCCAGGTGGCAGAAAGGTCAAGAGTGTGTATGTGGTTATTAACAGTGCTGGTGTCTTTGAGGATGCAGTGTGGGGTGTAAATGTCCACGATGGAGGGAAGAGAGACCCAGATGATCTTCTCTCCTGTCCTCACTATGTGCTGTAGTGTCTTGTGGTTTGAGACGGTGCAATTCACAAACCAGGCAGTGATACAGCTGCTCAGGATTCTCTCTGTAGTCTCTCTGTAAAACATGCTGAGGATGTGAGGAGGGAGATGAGATTTTCTGCTGCTTTATCACCTGCTCTAAAGAGTCTTGGGTTCTCAGCAGCGCTCACACCTCTGCAGTCATACACGGCTTCTGGCTGCATCATGTGGTGATGATCTTGGAAACAGTGATGTCACTGATGTAGTTACTGATGTAGAGTCACTGATGTCATGTTCTCCTCTAAGTTAATGGAATCACGATTAGTTACAGTCTCCCTGAACATGTGTCAGTCAGTCTGATCTAAACAGTCCTGATGCACAGAGATGCTCCTGCTGTGGAGATTGGAGAACCTGACTAGAGGTGTGTGTGCTGGAGTTGACATGACAGATGTGGTGTGAGTAGTGGAGATGAGGGTGGGGCTTTTCCTGGTACACGCCGGGAATGTTTGTATAAACAAGATCTAGTGTGTTTGCTTCTTTCAATGCAAAGTCCACATGTTTGGTTTAGGAAGTTTAGGAAGCACTGATGTGAGATCTGCATGGCTGAAACCTCGACAATAAACAGTCCGTGTGTGTTGTGTATTCTGCAGCTTCACTTACAGCCCCATACAGAACACAAAGCTTCTCCTTAGCTCAGCCTTATTGTACTGCTATGTCTTGAACACTGGATACACCGTGAGCTTAAACATTATAAAGTTAAAAAAAAAAAAAAAACTGACGTTTTAAAACCTGAAGTTTTGAGACACAATATCCACCTGAAGTTAATAAAAAGGAGCCAAACAAAACCTGCACAATCTAACATGAGTCGGGGCTTTACAACGTCATTTTCCAGCTTTTCCTGATTGGTTGGCTCAATGAACTATGTCAGTATTTTGTAAGGTGTGTGTGCTGCTCCTCAAAAGATCCTCATGCAGTTCAGACTTTTTCTGGGTTAAAAGTGATCCATGGAAAGAGGCGCAGGTCTGAAAGGGGCTCTAAAGTCTTTGTTCCAATTAAAGTACATTCAAGTAAAGTAGGCTTTTATTGTCATTCCAACCATATACAGTTCAGTACACAGTGAAACGAAAGAACGTTCCTCCAGGACCAAGGTGGTACATACATGCAACGACAACAAAGTGCACATGCAAATGTGCAAACAAAGAGCTACATGACAACACAACAATGTAACACAACAACGTAACACATTACAGTAAAGAAATACCTTTTTAATGATGAGGTATGAGTTGAGGTAGTGGAAAGAGCAGCAAGTAAACAATCTACATTGTGTCAAAAATATTGTGTGCAAATAGCAAAATGAAATAAATATTGTGCAAATATTGCAAAGAGCAGGTCAGGTAGATAGGTATGAACAAATTAAGATGGTTGAAGCTCAGTGTGATTGTGCATGTGTGTGTTTATCAGTTCAGTCTGGATTTTATTTAGTTCGTCTGAGTGATTTGTGTGTGTGTGTGTGTGTTTTTATGTGTGCGTGTGTGTGTGTGTGTGTTTATCAGTCCAATCTCTTTGTGTTGAGGAGACGGATGGCTTGTGGGTTTCTCAGTCTGGATCTGAGTGCCCAAATGCTTCGGTACCTTTTTCCAGATAGCAGGAGGGTGAAGAGTGAGTGTGATGAGTGTGTCCGGTCAGCCACAATGCTGGTGACTTTGCGGATGCAGCGTGTGGTGTAGATGTCTTCGATAGAGGGGAGAGAGACCCCAATAATCTTCTCAGCTGTACTCACTATCTGCTGTAGGGACTTGCGGCCTGATATGGTACAATTCCCAAACCAAACAGTGATGCAGCTGCTCAGAATGCTCTCAATAGTTCCTCTACAGAAAGTGATAAGGATTGGTGGTGGAAGCTGTGCCTTTCTCAGCCTTCTAAGGAAGAAAAGACGTTGTCGGGCTTTCTTATGCAGAGAGCTGGTTTTGAGGGACCAGGTGAGGTTCTCCTCCAGGTGGACGCCCAGGAATTTTGTGCTCTTTACGATCTCTACAGAAGAGCCTTCGATGCTGAGCGGAGAGTGATCGCTCCGTGTCCTCCTGAAGTCAACAATCATCTCTTTTGTCTTCTCGACGTTCAGAGACAGGTTGTTGTCTGTACACCAATCCGTTAGCCTCTGCACTTCCTCTCTGTACGCCGACTTGTCGTTCTTGTGGATGAGACCCACCACAGTTGTGTCATCTGCAAACTTGATGATATGATTGGAGCTGTGTGTCGCTACACAATCATGAGTCAGAAGTGTGATCAGCAGGGGACTGAGCACGCAGCCCTGGGGGGCCCCAGTGCTCAGTATGGTGGTGCTGGAGATGTAGCTTCCAATCCGCACTGTCGGAGGTCTTTCGGTCAGGAAGTCCAGTTACAGAGGGAGGTGTTCAGGCACAACAAGCTCAGCTTCCCGATCAGGTGTTGTGGGATGATTGTATTGAATGTTGAACTGAAATCTATGTACAGCATTCTGATGCAAGTGTCCTTCTTGTCAAGATGTGACAGTGCCAGGCGGAGTGTGGTGGAGATGGCGTCGTCCGTCGAACAGTTTGAACAATACGCGAACTGCAGAGGGTCCAGTGAGGGAGGCAGCAGGGTCTTGATATGTCTCATGATGAGCCGCTCGAAGCACTTCATGATGATGGGTGTGAGTGCAACACGGGGACGATGCCAGCTGTTCTGCGCATTCTCTGAGCACTCTGCCTGGGATGTTGTCTGGTCCAGCAGCTTCATGTGGGTTGACTCTGTGTAGCGTTTTCCTCACATCAGCTGTGGTGAGACACAGCACCTGGTCGTTCGAAGGAGGGGTGGTCTTCCTCGCAGTCACGTCGTTCTACATGTCGAACCATGCGTAGAAGCTGTTCAATGCATTTGGAAGGGATCGTCACTGTCATAGGCAGGTGATGAAATCCTGTAGTTGGTGATGGCTTGTATGCCCTGCCACCGCTGTCTCTGAAGTGGTTGTGGATTCTCTGGGCATGTGCGTGCTTCGCCTCCCTGATGGCCCGGACAGTTAGGATCTTGCTGTTCTTAGGGCCGCCTTGTCCCCTGCTCTGAAGGCAGAGTCTCTCGTCCTCAGAAGTTCACGTACCTCTGCAGTAATCCACGGTTTCTGGTTGGGTCGTGAGATGATGCTCTTGGAGACAGTGACGTTATCAGTGCACTTGTTGATGTAGCTGGTCACTGATAACGTGTACTCCTCCAAGTCTGTGTAGTCGCCGCAAGTCACAGCCTCCCTAAACATGGTCCAGTCAGTGTTCTCGAAACAGTCCTGAAGAGTAGAGATGGCTCCTGCTGGCCAGGTTTTCACCTGCTTCAGAACCGGTTTTGAACGCCTGATGAGTTGTCTGTATGCTGGAAAGCGCAACAGAGATGTGGTCTGAGTAGCTGAGGTGGGGACGGGGCTCCACCCGACATGCGCCGGGGATTTTTGTGTAAACAAGATCCAGCATGTTTACCCCTCTCGTTGCAAAGTCCACATACTGATAAAATTTAGGAAGCACTGACTTGAGATTTGCATGGTTGAAATCTCCAGCGACAATAAACAGTCCATCCGGGTGTGTGTTCTGCAGATTATTGATCTTTGCATACAGTTCAAAGAGCGCCTCCTTAGCATTAGCGCTAGGTGGAATGTACACTCCGACAATGAAAACGGTGGTGAATTCCCGTTGTAAATAAAAAGATCTACATCTAACAGTCACAATCTCCAGAAACGATGAGCAAAAGCTAGAAACTAGCACAGAGTTCTTACACCATTCCGTGTTGAGGTAAACACACAAGCCACCGTAGTGAGTCTTACCGCATAGAGCTTGATTTCTGTCAGCGCGAAAGGAGGCTAGTCTGTCTAGTTGAATGGCGAGGTCTGGAACTCTGTTGCTGAGCCATGTCTCTGTGAAAACAAAGACGCAGCAGTCCCTAAACTCACGCTGTGCAGTCTTTTGGAGTCGGAAGTAGTCCAGTTTATTTTCCAGAGAGCAGACGTTTGATAAGATGATGGATGGAAGAGCCGGCCGGCTAGGGTTTGTTTTTACCCTAGCACAGACTCCCGCCCGCTTGCCGTGCTTCCGCTTCCTTGCGCACCGCTTACGATGTCCCCTCCTCCGGCTACCGGCATCAGGCAATGCCGAGGACTGGAGGCCTGGTTCCCGAAGCAAGCCGAGGTCGCGTATCTTCTCACGCAGCTCATCTTGAATGAAATTTGCCGGTTTATTGAGTTGTAAATAGGGTTGGGTACCGAAAACCTATATAACCGGTATGTACCGGACCGAAACAGAACACAAATTTTGGTGACTCATTTCGGTGCCATTTAGATGCCTGAACGATGCCTGAACTGTCGATTTAAATATTTGTTTCCTGGGGCTATGATAACACAGTTGTAATAAGCATTAGATTCAACACACATGATCGCTAGTAAAATTTAAATACTGCATTCATGGGGTGTCAGAAATGATCGGAAAAATAAATGATTTCCTTAATTTAAAAAATCTTGAGGACTTCGGAAAGCTTTGATAATACAAATCCAAAACATTGTTGCAGTAATGTTACTGTCCATTTTATTAATGCAGCAACTAATGTTACACTTGCTCTGACGGCAGCAGGTGGTCTACTGCTATCTTAACTTGCTAAATTAAACAATTTTTGTTAAAATGCCTAAAACTAAACGGTCAAAAGTGTGGCTATATTTCACAAGAAAGGATTCAGACACCACAATGTGCAGAAAATATGTTACAGCAGTTGCATGTAAAGAGGGAAACATGTCAAATCTAATGAAGCACACGGAATAAACTTACTGTAAAAGCAGGGATGCACCGTGTTTGACAGCTTGCGGACAACAGCTGGCACTATAGGTGTGGATGACCCAGCCACAGTCGTACCAACTGTAGCAAAAAGGAGTCCACCGATTATGATGACGACAGCAGCCTTTCCACAGGTTAGTAGTAGGCTAATGTAATGTTAATTGCAAAATGCAAATCTTGCATTCATACTAACAAATGGTCAAACTATTTGTAAAATACTAATGTAACATGGATTCTGTTTATAATTATGGCTTTCCAGCTAGTACTTAAACTTTTAATATATTGTTCAATTTAAGCATTCAATTTTTTGTTCAATAAAAATGTATTCTTGAGTCATCCACCATCATTTTGTGGCTTTTGTGGCTTTTGCAAAGTCTCAGTTCAGGCACTGTTTTGGCAACCTACGATCCACTGACACTGTATTCACTGTATTCTTCTGTATACACAGACAGAGGCTGAGATGCTCTCATCCTCCAGCTGCACACAGAGACACTGCAAAGTCTTTATAAAGGATTTTTATATTTCTAAATTGTAATGAATAAATTATGCAAAATGCACAATCAACTTCATTATTTTGATGACACTGTGATGTAAACACAAAAGTAAATATAATAGAAAAAAGATCAGTTAAAAAGTCTTATAATGAGGCTTTTGTGTTTTTCAGTGAAATTAAATGAAATTAAATACTATAATCAACAACTGCTGATAAATCTTATTGATATAATCAGTTTCATATCAACATGGTCAGGTTGCTGAGTAGAGAAGGTCTGATTTAATGATTGAATTTGTTATTACATGTTGTTTGCATTCCTACTGTACTGTTTACAGAATTATTCTAGTGACCACAGCTGCAAGTTTATTCCTTGTAAACACCACCGAATTGTATTTACTTATTTACAGTGTACGAGAGCTAACACACTGTAGTTCAAACACAGATAGTGTAGAAGGTGTGAACTGTCAGTACAGTAAGATGATTATTTAGTGTTGAGTCTTTAAAATTGTGATCTACATTTACTTCATCAGTAGTGATTGTAGTGTGACAGAGTTTAATCATTTACATGTCAGCAGATTTACTGTATCTACACTCTCAGTGGGTACAAACATGTTGAATTATTTTTTAAATGTTAATATTTGTTCTTATTTGATTAAATAATTTTTCTTGAAATTATGTGTTTATGTCACGTTCTTTCCTTACAGAGATTAAACCTGTGGTGATTATAAAGCCTGATACACAGGTGTTCAGAGGAGAGAGAGTGACTTTCAGGTGTGACATACAGACAGGAGGAGACACTGAGTGGACATACAGCTGGTATAAGAATGATAACACATACCGCACCATACAACAGTTCATCATCAGCTCAATTAGAGACTCTGACGGGGGTAAATACACCTGCAGAGGGAGGAGGAAAAGTGACTCTCAGCTCTCACAGATCAGTCATCCTGTTGCACTCTCTGTATCAGGTGAGTATGTGTTATTACTTGAAAGTTTTCACCAGTTTCAGATTTTATTGTATAAGAATATGATTTTTATTTATCAGTTTAATGGGGGCAATATAGTTGATTTGTAAAAAAAATCATTACAAATTAATAGCTATCCTTAATCAGCTATTATATATAAATAATTAAAAATACATTTAAGATTTTACTGCTGTCAGGATTGAAGGGCAGCAAGAACGGCATAATCGCAGATGTGAATTTCAGGTTAATAAACAAAAGAAAACACAAGAAGCAAAAACTATAGAGGAACAACAGCACTGACACAGGATACAAACAGCTGAAACCTGAACAAACCTAACAGGACAGAATAAATTCAGCAGATCAGATCAGATGCGAGACCAAGACCCGAGCAAATCCTGGGCCCAGTTTTTCAAAAGTAATCCAGTGGGATTTTGAATCAAGGATTGGATCAAATCTTGGAAATGGGTTTTTCAAAAGTAAAAGAGGGATTCTGAATACAGATCAGACCACATAATCCAATCTTACATTTGATTTGGATCAAACCTGCCCTTTGGGTTATTCAAAACTTTGAACTCAGATTGGTATCTATTTGATCCAAAAAAACAGGATTATTCTGATCCCATCAGAAGGGTGGATTCAATTGTATATATATATATATTATTTTTATTTTACTTTATTTTTAAGTGAATGATCACAAACTTAATGGTTACTGATGATATATAAATTCCTTCATATTTGAAGCCTATATGAAGCATGTCACATATAATGATATTGAGATATGGTAAACAACAACAAAATGATATCAAAGCTATCAGATGTCAAATAAATGTCACTGTTGCTCATAGCTCTATAATTCCACAGTATATTAATGACAATGACAACAACATTAAACTCATTTAGTCATTTAATAGCAAAAGTAATTTCTCACAATTGCATCTCTAATTGCATGTCCAGTGTGTCCTTCATTATGTAAGACCATTGGTGGCTATTCTGGTTCTACATCAGGCTCAGGTTCATCAAAACTGTCATCAAGAGGGACATGACGCCTGGTTGCAATGTTATGCAAAACAATGCATGCAAGGATTATGTTGCATGCCACCTTGGGTTGCACTCGCAAGTAGTTAAGACATGCAAACCTTCTCTTCAGGACTCCATTTAAGCGTTCTATGGCAAATTTTGTTTTGCAATGTGAAGAGCTGAAGCGAGGCTCCTCAGGTGTGTTTGCAACTGGAAAAGGGGTCATTAGCCATGGTAGGAGGGGATACGCACTGTCTCCCAATATTATTCCATTTGGTCGGTGTGATTGTAGTGCTCTGTATAGTGCACTTTCTCTTAGAATACGTGCATCATGAGCAGACCCTGGCCATTTCACAACACAGTTTATTATGAGGTCGGCGTTGCCCACAAGTTGGTTGTGCCTCCCCTTTCGATTGACATACTCCCCTTCTCTTTCATAAGGTGCTTGGATATGCACATGAGTACAATCAATAGCACCAATAGTGCTAGGCATGTTCCCCATTTGAAAAAAACTTGTGCTTAGTCTGAGCTGTCTGGTCCTCCTTGGGAAAGCAAACAAATTGATTGATCAGACTGCTCAGTGCTACTGACATAGCCTTCACCACATTACTCACGGTTGTTTTTCTTACTCCCATGTTGTCACCAATTACTTGGTAGAAAGTCCCACATGTGCAAAAGCGCAGAGCGATTAAGCACTGTTCCTCCACAGATAAAGCATGACTCCTTTGGGTTTGGGAGTGTTGGCCTGACAAGATCTGCAGTGTACTTGATGTCATCTCTCCCGAAACAAAAACATGCATACAGTTCTTCTGATGTGTATTGCTCGAGTTGTTTTGCACGCTCAACATCCACCCTTTGACGGTACTTTCTCCTATGGTAATGATGAACAATACCCGCCATGTGGATGCATCTGTAGGCAAGAGAAATGAGTGCAAAGACATGAGGTCTTTAAATGGTGTCACCCATTAACAAGCAATGAGCTGATTAGTGTAAGCCTAATTGAGCACAAGCCAAAGCAATCATGCTCAAGGCTTTTAAGATCAGTGTTGCTACACCAAAGAGTTGGAACCATGGACTCAAAAGGGCCTAATTTCACTGTGGCAGAAACCTGTGCACTGCTGGAGGGTGTTCGAGCCAAATTTGCCTCAATAGTAGGAGGGTTCTGCAAAGGGTGGAGAAGTGACTAAAAAAGTAAAACACAATATTTGGGAGGACATAATCATTCATGTCAATTCCATGGGGTCTGGCCAAAGGAGGACCATAAAACAAGGTATGTTGCGATGGAAGAACCTTAGGGCAAAGGTGACAAAAGACCTTACTGAAGCCAAAAACCCCCAAACAGGTAACAAGCCATAGAAAAGGGGTGATTTCACTGATATGGTACTTGATATCATCGGAGGAGGCTCTGCAAGGCATTGAAGGCATAGAAGCAGATGGAGAGGCCACAATTACAGAGACTAGGACTTCAGAAGAATGCGAGCAAAATTCTCCTGCAGAGGAAATGTTTGTCCTAGATAAATCCCCATAGATCCCCAGTGGATGTAGTGAAGACAGTCCAAGATGTTCCTAGAAAACGCAAACGTACCTCAGCTACAAACAAAGATGGTGTCCGCTATGATTTACTTCTTAAGCAAGAAACCGAAAGAGCAGAAGTAGAAATTGAACTGGTTAAAGAACAAAGCTTGCTTGTCCAACTGCAGCAGAAAAAAAGTGCAGCTGGAGATACATCTCCTAAAGGCAAAGATAGAAAGTGCTGGTGTCTGTCCTGTAAATTATTTTTGACAGTATTGTTTTTGTTTTGTTTTTTGGGTTTTTTTTTTTTGGATTTTTCCCAGATTTTCTCCCTAATTTAGTCGTGTCCAATTCCTCCCCGTCACTAGGGGGCTCCCACATTAAGGCTACTACTACCACTCAGCCGGGAGGGCCGAAGACTATCACGTGTTTCCTCCGAACCACGTGACACCAGCCGACCGCATCTTTTCGAACTGCTCGCTCGCGCACCGTTGGGGGTGGCGTAACACACTCGGAGGACAGCGCTATCCACTCCCTTCGTTGCGCGAGCTCACAGACGCCCCTGATTGGCTGTAGAGCCGTGATTAATGTGGGAGCACTATGTACCTCTCATCCCTCCCCTCTGAGAGAGCTCGGCTAATCAGCTCTCTCTAGACCTCCGGCTGCGAGAGGTTACAGCACCACCCGGAACTAGCGATAGGGCGAGCGCTTTTACCACTGCGCCAGGTATTTTGCCTATCTGTTGTTTTTTGCTAAGCCAGTAGGCTAAACTGTTGGTTCCTTTTAAGACTATAGTAAACAGGATTTGGTAATCCTGAAATTTGATATTTGGATCACAGTGATCCAACCCAATGTTCCTTTAAAAAACTGTCATGAAGGTAAGATAGATCGGTTAATCCTGGATAGCAAAAAATGGGATTTCCAAATCCGGACCAATTGATCCAGATAATTTTTTTTGAAAAACTGGGCCCTGAGGATTAACTAATGAAGCTAATCAGGACAACACTGAACACTCATGTCAACATAAAAGTCCCAAGCACAAATCACACACAGTCCAAAACAAACAAAACACACTACAGGCCAGAGCGCCATCCAGAGGTTACCCCTCACACCTGACAAAGATTTAAAAATTTCCTGCTGGGTTGTTTGTTTCTTTTAATACTCTAATGTGTGCAGCAAAGTACTGAGTTTCAGACATGATCTATTAAACATGAATCAGATTCACAGGTGCAGTATAGTGACCTTTACACTTCAGTTCAATCATTAGTTTTATTTTGTAGATAAAGTACTGCGTGTAAACATCACATCACTGTACGCTTTAAAATAAACACAGTATCTGAATGTTTAATCACACACAAAGATAAAACTACTGTTTATTTCATCTCTTCATCATTTCATATCAACAGAAAAACCCAAACCGACTGTGGGAGTGACTCCTCAGAGCTCCATCTACACTGGAGACAGAGTTGCTCTGAGCTGTGATCTGCAGTCTACTGGATGGACTTTTCACTGGTACGATGCTCAGCAATCAAGACACCTGATATCTGGAGATCCACACAGTAACACACTCAGTGTGACAGTCTCTAATGAAGGACAAACAACATACTACTGTAAAGCACACAGAGGAAACTACGAGTCAGACTACAGCAATTTAGCCACGATTACAGTCAGAGGTACGTCATGGTTTCTGTTTTTTTCTACAGATCAGTGATACCTGACAAAACCAAATAATCACACAGAGACCCAGAATAATCATATTTCAGGGCAAATTATGGTACATTGTAATTTTGATTGTAGAACCGAGTTTGTAACACATATGACCATGTCTACAAAACAAACTGCAATGGACTCCAAAAAGAGTATTATCTGAGCACTGATTATTTTTCCTAAATGCACACACTGTGCACCACTGGATAGGAGACCACAGCAGCTGGTTGTCTCAGGAGATCAGAGAAACAGCTGTTGGTGTGTGTGTGTGTGTGTGTGTGTGTGTGACTGAGTGAGTGAAAGTGATTCCACTCCGTATTACCAAAAGAAAATCTGTCTGCAGAAACACTAATAATTACAGAGTAAACAACTAATCAAAGTTACAGCTTCTTCTATGACTCTTCTCTCTCTCTCACTCTCACACACACACACACACACACCTCAGTAACGGTCCTCCTGTCTGTCCATCTCCGGTTGTTTCCGTTATTTAACGCTCCTCCTCCGCTCGTTAATGATCCTGACTCTCCTTCATTCTCATTTACAGATTTAAAGAAGCCTGAAAGTTTGAAATAATTCCTCATCACGAAGCTCTTTCTCTTCTAACGGCTTTCTTTTATAAGCCGCGCTCTCACATTTCTTCTGGTCCGACATTTAGACCTCGCTACACACAACCTTCACCTGTCACTCACATTTAATTATATCACGTGCCGAAACTTTTCCTCTACATTCTGATAGGCTGCTGTGTCATGGTGCCCACGTGTGTCACTTGTAAATTGAGCCAATCAGCAGCCAGAAACATGAATATCATGTGAGGCACAGAAAATTCGACAAATCACAAAACAATGTGTTTTTATTATTGGCTCCTGATAGATGATTTTCAGGCCCTGGGGCTTCAGCGCAGGTAAGCGTGTGCAGTGAGGCGGCCTTGAGTTGAGTGAATAACCAGACTGATTCCAGATCAGATCCACACTGTTAAACTGTCACACCAAAAACTTTATGTCACCAAAAATGACATAAAATGATTGTACATTTAGGGATTTTTACAATTATTGATCGTACATCTGGCAACCCTGCTACAGATTTGAATGAAAGCCTAACTATTTGATTGTTACAGTAACGGTTACAGACTGTATACTAATTATGTATTTAATTGTTTATCTGTTTGTTTTAAATGATTTTAGCGAGACCGCAGCCTGTAGTGAAAGTGCAGCCAGCTGAGAGTGTGTTCACTGGGGAAAGCGTCACTCTCACATGTGAGATACAGACTGGAGCATCCTGGCAGTACTACTGGTATAGAGATAATAAAGAACTCAGTGATGCTGCAGGAGAGAAAACATACACAATCACTGATGTTAAAGAGTCTAATAAAGGTGATTATACATGTAAAGGAACAAAGTCATCAGACCCAACATACACACAGACCAGTGCTGCTGTTGCACTGACTGTATCAGGTGAGTGTGTTTTATTTCTCATAGTGTCTGTTCCATAAATAGTGAAACATGCAGAGGTGTATTTTCCTTATAAAACCTTATATTATATAAGTTTTCTTTTTTAACAAATGGATGTGAACATGACTATTACCAGAAGTCTGTTGTTATTGCAAATATTATATCTGCCAAAGCAATTGGGTTGCATTGTCTATGTGGCTGTGTGTGTGCATGCACTAGCAGGGTGAGAGTTACCATAGCAACTGGGCTAAACCAAGCCCCCTCCACTCACACACTTTCAGTAAAGACACAGCCAGGGGTTAGACTCATATCCTAGAACTAAGTAGTTTTTACCGTTTTGCTTAGAAAAGGCTATGGGCTCCTACATTTATTCCATACTTCACAATTTCTACAGGAATTTTCTCTAGTTTAAATTTACCATACTACAGTACTTTTAATAACAGAAAAAAGATGTAGCCTTATTGTTTTGCTGAGACCAAGATCATCATAGAGTGAGATTTTATTGTCATTCCTTAGAGCTGATTACTGCAGACACTTAATGATTACATTTCTCTTGAATGGTGCATTTCATTTCTAACAGAAAAACCTAAACCTGAGCTCACATCAGACCTTAAAGGAGCTGCACTGACAGGAAACTCAGTGACTCTGACCTGTACACTGAAGCTGCCGTCTGCTGGATGGAGGTTTTACTGGATTAAAGACACACAGAGTAACAAGACTGAAACATTTCACTTCTTCATCAACTCAGTTAGAGTCTCTGATGGAGGTCAGTACAGGTGCAGAGCTGGAAGAGGAAACCCAGTCTACTACACACAGTACAGTGATGCACTCTGGGTAAATGTTACTGGTGAGTAAGAGACTGCACTGGACAGAGTAGTAGTGTTTTTCAGTAACACACAGTAGGGTATATTACTGTATATACACATGCCGGGAATAAATAATCTTCATCAGTATCATGCTTAAGTGTGAACCAGTGAAGACGAAGAAGTTTGAAAATTAAAATTGAGTGAAGAAAAGAAAATTAATCCATATTTGAGGTATAGGTTAGGCCTGTATTTTCTTAAAAAAAAAAAAAAAAAAACCTCTGCTGCTTGATTGGTTACAAGAATTCAGTCTCATCTATGATTGCTTGAAAAAACAAAAAAAAAAAACAAAAAAAACAGCGCCCCTTTCTTAGCCAGTGAAGGACCCAGTGGAAAGTCTGAAGTAAAGGCTGGTGGGAGAAAGACTTGTTCTTACAAAGTTGACCAATCACAAATGATAGGAACTTTACCCTCCTGGAAACTCATCAGTTCACCTAATGTTACCCTCATGGGGCAAATGTGCAGAAATAATATATTTTCAGTATTACAACAATACAGACTCGATCAGATCAAGTGTTTATGTGGCTAATATTTACCTATTAAACGGATTATCAAACCAACCATTTACACCTTTTTTCATTCAGACTGAAAAGTCCTTACTATCAGGTGTGATTGTGACAGACTGTTCCAACTGAGTGATGCAGTTTTAATCTGATTAGACTATTACTGTTCCCAGTGGATAAAGTAATACTGAAGTAACTTTTGAATTATCATCATTGCTCGTATCTCATATGTTCCATGTATAGTTTAAATTATTACCTCCCTTAGATCCTACTACTATTTTTTATTTAATTTTTTAACCTAAAGAAACGATAATATAATTTTGCCATGAATGTAAATATAATAACATTCATATATTTATTACCAGCTGAATCTCCTCCAGTGTCTCTGATCATCAGTCCCAGCAGAACTCAACACTTTACTGCTGACTCTCTCTCACTGAGCTGTGAGGACCAGAGAGACTCTACTGGATGGACAGTGAGACGATACACACACAGTGAGACACTGTACATTGTTCATCAGTTTCAGGATCTACATGTAACATCAGCTCCCTCTCTACATCACACACTGGAGTTTACTGGTGTCAGTCTGAATCTGGAGGACGCAGTCATTCTCTCAACATCACAGTGCACAGTGAGTCTTTTATCATCATCACTTCTAATCAGTAGTAGTTTAATACACAAAATTTAACCTAACATATACTTTCCCCCAAATGCCATTAGTTACTTTAAGCAATCAGTTACATTAGTCTTTTCAGCTCATATAGTTCAGGTTTATTTTTCTCAGAATCAAACTGCATAATTGTTATTGTTCACCCATTCCTTCAGACAAACACCTTTAATATAGAAACTACAAAATATTGGAGAATCCTAACAAAATATTGGTAAGGAAATTTGGTGTCTTTGGATCATACAAGGGTTATTCAAGTCAAACCTGGATAAAATGTCTGGTGAATGAAGGTTTAAAACCTTCAAAAAATTCAAGCACAGCACAGTGATGAGACTCTTGGGGCATAATAAAACATTTATGTGGTGCAAATGTTTTAAAGAAGGACGTACATCCAAAAAAGAAGGATCTCAGCCTCTCAGTCTGCTCCTCGGAAATCGAAGTGTAACTTGTGAAATCTTGCAGAATTTACACACCTGTCTGTGAGAACTGTAAACGCAATCATTCTCCAACACCTCTGGCCCATTACAGGAACTTTGCTGGGAGTTATTGCCACATCCTCCATACAGTCCTGATCTCACTCCCAGCCATTTCCAAATGTTTGGGCCAGCGTACTGAGAAAGCTAAGATCTGGGCAAAATGCTTAGACTTTAAAACACATGACCAAGACAACAGTTCTTTATAAAGAAACAAGAATTTGTTTGACTAATCTACTATACATGGAACTTTGCTAATTAAAACACACACACACACACACACACACACACACACACACACACACACACACAATGAAGTTAATGAAGTTCTTCTAGTATTGTTTAGTAAATCAAAGAAAGTTACAAGAGCAGAGTCTTGGGTTTAATGTTACGGTTTAGGGCGCAAGGGTGGAAAAACGAGCTGGTTGCAAGAGGTTGTTGGAAGTGTTTTCTTCAGACCCCGAAAGAAGTATTAAGGCTGTTCAGAACTTTTGACAGGGTTTTGACCCTTAAATGTCAGTCTGTCCCACGGGTGATTGGTCCAATGTGGTAACAGGGCTTAGCCACACCTCACGTGGTTCTCCTTTTGTGTTACTTTAATGATAATGCAACAGAACCAAGGAACTCGTTACCTGATTTGCTCAACAGCATGGATGGAACAGAGAGCGATAGATCGATAGAGTCCTTTATATTATAATTAATTATAATTGTATTTGAGACACTGTGTTTTCAGTCCTTTCTTTCTCTTTCCTACAGATGGTGATGTGATCCTGGAGAGTCCTGTCCATCCTGTAACTGAGGGAAATCCTCTGACTTTACACTGTTTATATCGCAACACAAAGATCTCAGACTCTGGTGCTGATTTCTATAAAGATGATTCAGTTCTCCAGAAGCAGACTACAGGAGAGATGACCATCAGTAGTGTCTCAAAGTCAGATGAAGGTTTCTACCACTGTACACACCCAGAGAGAGGAGAGTCACCCAAAAGCTGGGTTTCAGTCAGAGGTGAGGAACCACGTCTTCTTACTTGTGTTAGATTTGTAAAAAATTCACTTTGCAGTGTTTAAATGGATGTGTGGTTTCCTTTCTTTCCCTAGTTTTAGCTTCTGGATTGTCTGGTGTAATTATAGGACTGAGTTTGACCTTAATGTTTGTCATCTTAATGATTTTACTGATCCTGCTGCTGTGCTACAAGAAGAAAAAAGGTTTGATGATCAACTCTTTCTGACCATAGAACAATAAGCCCCTCATAGACATTTATTATTGTATATAGTGCTTTTATTTGGCAATGTTTTAATTATATTATGTATCATTGCCTTACTCTGTTGAGAAGGTGTAGAATATCAGACCCCTGCAGTAAATCCGCCTACAGGTCAGTCTGCATTAACTATAAACTTAACTAGTTTTGTTTTTCACATTAGTTAACCATTTCCTCTAAAGTCTTTCTGTCATGTTTGAAAGATGGTGATAATGTCTACGAAAATATCGATGTCAGGACCACAGGTACAGTCTATATACAGTCTATATATTTGTGGCTAATTACAGAGAGACTTGGCAATTTAATATTACAAGAGCATTTGTACTGACTCTGTTTTATTCTCTTCTAAATGATTCTGCAGCTGGAGCCAATAACATGATCCACTCACACATAGGCACTGGAGTAAGGGAACACAGTGGTAAGAATACTAAGTGGGACTAATGTTTTTTTTTTTTTTTTTTTTTTAATGGGTGGTTATTTTTATTAATTTCATCCTGAAATGAAAAACATGTGATATATTGCCAACCTGAAATGAACATTTACTTCAAAAACACTATGAAGGTTACACTGTACAATATACAGGGAAAACTAACTGAAACAAAACAACAATAAAAAAATAAGTAAATAGGTAAATTAATACATGGATAAAATAACAAACACAGAATTAAGTAAACAAACAAAATAATGAAGTTTTCTTAGTCTAATCATAAGTATTCAATTATAACTGTCAGGCAAAAAGTCTTACTCTTACACCCTACTCGCTATACTCTATAGTATAGTGCATATAGTGCAGAGAAAATGTCCAGGATTAAGGGGAGAGGGACACAGATGATCTTATACACCATACTTGAATTTACACATGAAACGTGATGGTACAGAAGCCAAATTTATCGCAAAAACCAACATTCAGAGTAAAACCAGTCTTACACTCTATACACAGTCGTACAACTTTGTGCCACTCTCAAGAGCAGTTCCTGAAGACTCAACTGAAGACACACCATACCTGACATTTCCATAGTGTTTTTGATGCTTACAATGCTTTCCACTGCTTTGCAATGCACAAAGACCCTGCAACCAACAGTGGCAACAGTCCTGGCATCCGAGGTCAATCTGCATCAGTCTGGTTGTATGCAGGCACATGTGCAGGACAAGGAAATGTCTTTGTTCTTTGGCGTGCATAAGGCAACAGACGCTTTTGTAAATTCATACAACAACGCAGAGAGCGAGGAAAAGAGAGAGCTCATTGGGGTGTTGAATGTGGTGTGGGTGTGTCCTGTCTCCAGGGCGTGGCCTTGTAGACACTTTAAGCTTTCTATAGATATATTTTTCATTGGAGCACAACGTTATGTTGATATTGTGAGTGTAATAAATTAAAGTAGATGCTTTACAGATTCAAATGATGTATTACTCTTATGTGTATGATAAAAATAATGGAGCTTTTTAAATTCTTTTTAAGGTTACCAGAAAAAAAAAATGCTGGTTGAACATTAAAATGCAGGTAGCCAGTTAGTTAGTTAAAACCTTGACACAAACTGAATATACACTGCCTGGCCTAAAATAAAAGAAAAAATATTTTGAAGGGTCAAATTATTGTATTATATACAATAAATTATCTTAACACATAGTATTTAGTAACTGATCTGAAACTGATTTCAGCCAAGTTCAGCCAAAATGACAATTTTTTAATAATTTGGTAATCAATAAGGCAATTATCAACATTTATACATGATCTCAAAGGAAATCAGTGTAAAATATTTTTTTGTTAATTTTAGCTAACATAAATATTTAAGTAGAGATGTTTGATAACTGACACCTAATAATATTTTTATTGTTGATAACTAAATTATTTAAAAATGTCCTTTATGTGTAGGTCTGTGAGGAACATCTAAAGTCTCCAAACAGGAATTGGTAAAACAGCTGAAGAACACGGTGAATACATATAGAGGGCACACTGCAGTTTTTTGGAAAGCTATATTTTTGCTTAATTCAGATGTAGACATTGTACAAACATCTAATATAAATGTTAAAGGAGGAACAGGAAGCAATCATTAATGTTTTTTTTTTCTTTTTTTCTTTTTCTTTCTTATCTTTGACAAAGAGCTGAAAATTGGCTTTATTCAGATGAAAATAAATTGCCAGTTTTCATTTACCAGATCAGTATAGCCTGTAAACTGGTGTTTACACTGATGTCAATAAAAAAATATATATAAAAAATCTCTTAAGCATTGTCTTCAACATGTTCTTTTTAATTTGTGTGTGTGTTTACTTACACACACACACACACACACACACACACACACACACTATTTTCCTATTAGTGGGTTGTGAAGAAAAATCCAGCACTGGATTTTAGTAGGAATTACCATATACCATAGTTTTAACTGTTTTAAACGGTCATCTTCAGTCTTTCTGATAGTGTCTATTTTTAGATATTTTTCTTAATGTTTGTTTAATTATTTTGTAATAATATATTATTATACTATTATATAATTCTGTTTTTAATCAATAATAAAAAACAAGAATCATCAAAAAAATGTAATTTTATAATTATGAGTAATATAAAAATAATTCTGTTTTGGTTTATTGCCAGGTTGTTTTGTTATAGAAACAAAATAATATATGTACACATTCTCCAAAGAGCTTTCTCATTAATAATTACCCTTAGCAAAATCTTATGGTATATTTCTGATTTATATTTTGTATCTTTCATTATTTAGTTTTTATGTATCATTCTAAATATAATTTAGAAAACTTTCTGTTTAGTATTCTAGACTACATGATTAGTTTTAATCATTCACTAGGGTGGATTACAAAATGTTCATTGCCAAGTATCAAGTATATAAAGTATACAAAATCAAAAATGTTTAAGCCGTACTTAATAATACATTTATGCTTGTATTTTATAGTTTTACATGAATAAACTTTTTGTTTTCAAACAGGAGCTTTATGTTCTCTTCTTCTGTATATTATCAGACAGACAGATTTAATCAGTGTTGTTTGACTGAATACGGAATCTTAAATCTATACTAACTTTAAATGGCCTGGAACTCAGTTACTCATTTGTATCGAGTGGACATATACTGCAATACCCACAGTCATCTCCTATGCAGTCAAAAATTTGCCGTCTTTTATAACTTTTGAAATATAGAAAGTTCAGAGATCTTCATAGAGCTCCCATGTTTTGGAGAAACTCTATGAAGCGAATGGAATATTGCAGTCCCACATTTCTAAAATCTCCAACGTCTCCCAAATAATCAGAAAAGCAGGAGTTTATCTTCATATACAAAAAGCTGATTAAAAGCTCTATGTAACTATAATAGCTACATGTGATGGCTACAGTTAGAGTCTAAAAGCTTGCATACGCCATGGCTAAATATATTTATAATTTTTATAATATTTATAAATATTTAACAGAAGACTCTGGTTTCTTTCTACAGTCCAAAGACATTCAGAGTAAGCCAACAGTGTGTAGATGAGTGTGTGACTGTGTGTGTTTGTGCTCTGTGATGGATTGCACCCGGTCCAGGGTCTACCCCGCCTCAAGTCAAGTCAAGTCAAGTCAATTTTATTTATATAGCGCTTTTAACAATTGACATTGTCGCAAAGCAGCTTTACACAATAAAAAGAAGTAAGTCTGTATGCAATGTGTATGAATCAAAATGATAAGATTGTCCCTGATGAGCAAGCCGAGGGCGACGGTGGCAAGGAAAAACTCCCTGGGATGGTAATAGGAAGAAACCTTGAGAGGAACCAGACTCAACAGGGAACCCATCCTCATCTGGGTGATAACGGATAGCAGGGATTGATCAACTTAATAATGTGTACTGGAAGTTCAGTGTAACAGGAGATGTGTTAAAATTAAAAGGAGTCCAGTTTGTTCCTGGAGGCTCAGGTAGACTGTAGGAGATTCCAGTCCTGAGCTATCGAACAACTGAAGTCACAGGTCCCCAGAGCATCAATCGATGATAGGACAGTCTTAATGGAAACCATCCCCAGCCACCATACAAATCCAGGCAGACCACACGGGG
>JAAGKR010010313.1:0-23234 GCA_011419295.1 Clarias macrocephalus | reverse complement strand
CAGTCTTAGATGAACAACACAATCTTTAACTCCTGACTTATAGCTGGGTTATTGCTGCTTTATTGTATCGCAGTATATCCAATATAATAAACATACTGTTATATTGTATATAGTGCTATAGACTGATATACTGTATCATATTCGTATACTGTTATACTGTAGATATTAGAAGAAAAATATCACAACCAATCTACACTTAACATAATAAACTACAACGTGTATTTGCTAAAATCCCTGTAACCAATCACTACATGTACTGTAGGAGATCTTCACTGAAGTTTTTCTTAACTAACCACAAATAGGAAATAAAACACAATAGTTAGTGTTTAGTTTGGTTTACATCTGAATACAGATATTGGCATATTGGCAACTACTGTTTGACTGAGCAATGTGTTATATAGATAATAGTATTAATAAAGAGATACAGAAAATATAAATGTGTTAGTATGCACAGGTGCACATGAAAATACTTTTACTACACTGCAAGTGCATTAATGAAAATTCTTATGTCTAAAGAGAATATCTGGGACAAATTGAGTTTAATGAAGATGGAGATGTATTTTCTTTAATTAAAAAGTATTTAGGCTTCTGTGGCAGGATCAAACTCAGAAGCAAGATAGGAACAGGCTGTCCATATAAAGGCTTGGCTTTTATTCCTTTGCTCGTTGTATTTTTTCCCAACTTTTACTTAATAGTCTCTTATTCATGTTAGTGTGATTTTTATTCCTTGTTTTATATATTGTGACTATATATAATAAAATATTATATATATATATATATATATATATATATATATATATATATTTTTTTTTTATTCCTTGTGATATATATTGTGACAAAACATTTTTTATGGAAAATGGAGTTTTGCAAAGTCATCATACTAACCACATCTTTAAATATTATTTTTTTGTTTATTATTTTACATTTTTTCATGTTTTCTAATGTTTTTACAAATTCACATTTCAGCATAAATAAAAGTTCATGTATTCCTGCTGTCTATTTAGTTCTACAGACACTTTTAGACTGTTCTTTCAGATTAAACTTAATAAATAAAAAATTCTATGACAAAGAACCATTGCTTTTTTTAATGCTTTATTTTAATTTGCAAGAAAGTATTGGAGTATTACAAGATTACATTCATCGATGATACAGCATAATATCCACTATTTAGTAAATGTCTGTTCAAAACGACATAACCAGGATTAAATTAAGTTATTATTAGAGTTGTTCTCTGAGGCACAGATGGCTGCCAGTTGGTGGTTGTTCTCCTTCATCTTACTGATGAGCCTTGGCATGTCATTGCTGTTGAGGAGCTCATTCCCTGTGATTTGCTCCGTGGCCTTCATCACATCGTCCATCACCTTCACTACAGGCTCCTGCAGAATGAATCTCCGAGTCTGGTGTTCAGCTACACTGGCCCTCCCACTCAGGACACCCAGGATCTGGATGGCACTTCTTGCTTTCCTCTGGAACTTGGCTACAGACTCAATCTGCTTCTTTACCTTCCCGATTCCTTCACGGGTCTGCTTCAGCTTCTCATCTTTTTGACTGATGTCACATTTGATCTGTGAAATCTTGGACTCATATTCTGGTACTTTACTTCCATACTTATTCACTTCAGTCTCAGATTTGATCACTTCTTCTTTAGCCATGCTGACAGCACGTCCTGCTTGATCCAGTTCAACTCCACCACCAATCATCATAGCAGGACCTTTATGGAGAATGAACACATGAAATGATGCATGTGGAGATTCAAATTTATGTAATACTTAAATCCTTATTTTGAAAACTTTAGTAAAACCTTAGATTGTGTGTAACATAGTCTACAAAATATATGTGTGAGTAACATATTCTACAAAATCCTCCAAAGGCAGCAAAAGCAAGAGTCATTGGATAGGTTTCATTTTTAAAGTCACACACACAAAAAAAAAAAAAAATCAGTGAGCCAACAGAGAGCAGTAATTTTGTTAGCAATCGTGAAAGTTGTCCTACACAATAAGCCCCCCCTCCTCGTCCTCTCCTGTCCCTTGTCTCCCTCACACCAGCCACAATTCTCAAAAAAGCTAAAGTTCGGGTTAATTAGTTTTATTTTTACTTTGTATTTTGTTTTAATAATTTTTATATGAATATTCTTGGGTTGTGTAAAAAATCATCTGAGCTTACATTAATTCTTATGGGGAATTTCGGATTGATATAAACCAATCCACAGGGTTTTAAGTGCTGTGGATTACAAGCATGTTCCCGAAACTAATTAAGGTCACAATCCAAGGTTTTACTGTATATGCCGTAATTCTCACCTACAATCCATCCAATGATTGGTATAGCTAACAGTCCTGCCCCAACCCCTGTGACAATTTCAGCGTCTTTCTTCCTTTTCTCCTGATCCTGAAGTGTGCGTCTTGTTGAGTTTAGGTTTCTCCTGGCCTGCTCCAGAGCTCCCTGAGAATCTCTGAGTAACTTTTCATTAGACGCCTGGTCTGTTCTCAAGTTGTCTAAGGTTTGTTTTGTGTCGTTCATCTCTTGTTCCAGTTTTCCCTCGTCTTGTGTAAGTCTCTCTAAGTTTTCATCCAGACTCTTTAACCCTGAACTGGCCATCTGTTCTGATCTCTCCAGGTGCTGATGAGCCTGTACTATCTGCTCTCTGATGTAGTCATAGTTGGAGCATTGACCAGTAGCAGGATCTACATCTGCCTTAATGAGGGCCTCATAGACTCTGTTCAGGGAGGAGATGCCGTGTCTCAGAGGATCAATAACAGCCTCAGCTGTGTTCTTCAGCACAACACTGCACAAAGACAAATACACAATGTCACCACAAAAAGTCGAAAATATTGTTTTAATTTAAGTTCTTGATCAAATTATGTTTTCAACATTTTTGTTGGATTTTTTGTCAGCAGATACTTTTAAAAATCAGTTTATTGTTATGATGATCATTTGTATGTAAATACTATTATTCAGCTTACTCAAATGAATAAAACTGGGCCATTTGAATCTGAAACAGAAAATAACAGCAACATTAAAAAAACACACACACAAAATATAGCCTGAAATAATTATAATAAATAATTATAATAAATCCCTCCAGTGTCCACTGCGATATCGCTTGTAGTTTTTATTTTATTTATTTTTTGTTGAGACTCTCTGTGCTCTATGGATCTAGTGAAAGTCAAAGAAATCAGTTTGTCCTTAAATGCTAATTCATTAAAAATGCTTTATTTTTGCCCCATGTTACACAGGGTTACACTGCAGTGTTCTGTTTTTCATATTTGTTTCTTAATTTTTGTCATAGTCATTTAAAAATATTTTTCCCAGTTTTACCAGTTTGAATAAAAATGCTCAAGTTATTTCAGGATATACAGCTCAGAAAAGCAGCATAGGTACTTTATTTCTTTAAAAAAATTATCCAATTTAATGTAATTTAATCCAATTAATATACAATGCTTTACCTACTTCTTTATGCTGTAATTTCTTTCCGAGCTCACCAAAGTCAGTCATGTGATATTTTATGATGAGCTTCTTTTAAACTAGACTGGGGCAGAGGTGGGCGGATGAAGGGAAGGGGAGGGTGGATTACAGATTATAAATACACAGAGTCTTACAGGTTTGTGACATTGCACTGATCCTCTATACCTTCACAGAAGACCATCCACATATCAAGGTAGGAAGAGCAACACTGTTCTAATCAACTTATAAGATCTTCAATTCAAATTGAACGCACTTGTTTAGAATATCTCAGATTTCAGAGGTCATGTAAGAGTTTACCTTACCATTGATATCACTTCCACTTAAGCTCAATTGATTTTCTTTTTTTTCTTCTTCTGTATTCTCTGTATTTATAGTTAATTTCCAATCAAAGACATTCCTTCTGCTAATCTCACCATATCAATGCAATGATTTGCAAGTTTATTTTTACAAATTAGATAATATTTACTGTTCAGTTTAACTGTTATTTTATTTATAAATTTTCCTATACAATCAGTTTTCTAAGATATTATTAAATTCATATAAAATTTTTAATGACTTATATGTACATGTCATATTAACAAAGTACTATATGCATACAACCCAATTTGTTAACTTTAATTATCTATAACGGAAGCACTCATGTATTACTTTTATTTTTTATATTTGATTTTTTTTTAAAACATTGTGTAACACCTTATGTAAATGCTGATGTGGCATCATGATTATCTACTGTATAATGGGCCTAAAATGGCTGGTAGATGATGGCAACCAATGGCTGGTAATCAGAGAAAATAAAAGACACTTAGTTGTTTTCCCTTTTAAGCCTTTTAAATTCTATGCTTTACACTCAGACATACTTCCTGTGCCACTGGTCAAAGAAATTTCATGCTACACTGGTGATTAGTTTATAATAGAGAAAACTTGACTAAAGGAAAAATATATTTAAATGGTTAGGATATTTAAGTTGAGTAAGAGTTTTAATCAGGGAAAGTTCAGGTCTGGTTTTTAGAAACTCTTCAGTGCTTTACACAATTCAGCCAGAGGGGGGAGCTTTTGTTTGTTAGCCAACTTTTTGTTTTAGGTGGCTGTTAGTGTCTTCAGTCTATAAGGACAAATTTCCCTGTCTGAAGTGGCTTCCTTCAGTTTGGTTGGGTACTAATAGTCCACTAACACTGGGAATAGTAGCCCAATAGGAATTAAACGGAATTATATAAACACCTCAGAACAT
Organism: Clarias macrocephalus; assembly: GCA_011419295.1. NCBI lineage: Eukaryota > Metazoa > Chordata > Actinopteri > Siluriformes > Clariidae > Clarias > Clarias macrocephalus. The sequence goes on along the minus strand of JAAGKR010010313.1, from coordinate 18,544 downwards.
TCTTACCTGATCTGGCCAGATTTGTAATAGAATTGGGGGTATTACTGTTGCACAAGCATTAAGCCAATCACAAAGTTTGCGTTTGTTGCGACACCATGTACTCCTGTCTATTTACACAGCAGGTGTAAATAGAGGCACAATGTGAGGCCAGTCGTCCCAGACAGGAGTACATGAAAAAATATGTCGCAACAAATGCAAACTTTGTGATTGGCTTAATGCTTGTGCAACAGTAATACCCCCAATTCTATTACAAATGAACAGCAGGTGTAAATAGAGGCACAATGTGAGGCCAGTCGTCCCAGACAGGAGACGTTGAATTAAACATGATCTCGTTGAATTAAACATTTTTGGTCTATTATTTTTTTATTTGTTTTTAGCTTTTTTTGTGGTAGTGGTGGTGGGGGGGTGGGGGGGGGAGTTAAGATGTAAACACTCTACCTGTTGTGTGTCCTACAAATACCTGAACGCCACTCTACCAAAAGTCAGGGGTCTCAGTTGTTGCCCAGTGCACCATGGTTCTGCTGTGATTTTCAGCATGATGTAAAAATTATTGTTCATTTAGTTTAATTATTAGTGCTCATCTTTTTTTTTTTTTTTATTTTTGCTGACTGGCAGACAGAATAATGTACACATATTATTATAATCTACCAAAAAATCTCCAAAACCAACTAATTTCTAGAATCCTCATGCCCCCCCCCCCCTCCTCAGGAATCTATCCCTATTAGGGGTCACCACATCTAATTATTTGATCTGCATAATCTTTTTTTTTGTTTATACAGAATGCCCTCCTTGCTGCAACCCTCTAATTTCAAACAGGCTTGGGAGTGGCACTGCATGTAGCAGCTGGATTACAGGGGCACACGGTTTAAGGGGCCTGTCCCTAATGACCCAACAGCAGCCATCCAGACCCTTAACTGTTTGGGCCACCACTGCCCCCATTTCTTAAATCTATACATTACACCCACTTAATTTGCTTTAAATTGCTTAAATACACATTGTGTAACATTTTGAGTTAAAAAGCTAAATGAACAGCTCGATGATAGACCACAACATCTGAGGAATTAGTTTATCCAAAAAAAAACACAAAGAAAATAATAATCAACACTAATATGTGTGCGTGTGTGTTGTTTTTGTTTATGTTTTTGTCTAATGATATGGTGGATATTTTTATAATGTATATAAAGATATATATTTTTTTACGTTTTTCTTAGGAAGAAAGAAGCAATGGATTCCCAAATTGCAAAGAAAAGTCAAAGCCTCACCACAGCTGAGGAAATGAGAAACCAAACCCAGCTTGTGATGCAGCCGTATGCCAACTGGGAGGAGTATCTGACTCCTGCTCCACTCTCCATAGCCATCCTGGGAGAGCTGGTCTTCATTTCCTCCAAAGAAGATTTTTCCATTAACAAGAACCCACCTAAGGGTGGCTACAAGTACATCAGATATCCAGATTCATTTCGTGCCTGTCTCATGCAGGTGTGTAACTCCGGCTGGGGGGCTTTCAATGAGGCCCATAAGAACATGGATCAGATTAGACTCCATACCATGGCAATTCCGGATTACATGAAGGTGGCTGTGAAGATCCTGTTCCAAGACAATGATGAGATTGTTCAAGCCCACCTCAGTGACCAGCTGGAGAACATTCGTGTCATTGCAGATGACTGTCTTAAGCTGGCTACTTCAACAGAAGAGCGTTTCTCTGACGTCATTAATATTATCCAAGAACTGCTGGAGGCTTGTGTAAATGCTCAGTACTTTTATGGAGAAGAGCTGGATGCTATCAAGAAAAAATTGGAGGAGGCCAAGATGAGAAAAGAGTCATCAGACAAAGCCATGGAACGCTCAACAAAAGCAATGAAAGCCATGGAAAAGGAGCTGGAGAAAGCATATGGAAGTTACAACGATGCAATGAGTTCACTACCCAGTGGTTGGGAAATGATAGGTATGGATTTTGTTGCAGGCATTACGGAGGGCTTCACAACTCTTCTTAATGGAGTAACATCCTTTGTTACCCAGCCAGTGAACCTATTATGTAACGCTTCCACCTCAATTTCTAGTGCAATAAGTGACATTAAAGGTAAAAAATCAGATAATAATCCTTTTGATTTAATTAATATTTACAGCAAGTCTGCAGAAATCCTGAAGTGCACAGAGAATGTTCAAATGTTTGTGCAGGACAACACGATTAACTGGAAAGACTTGTATGATCAAAGGAATAAAGCTGCAGTAACAGATTTCCAGCAAAGTCAGTTCAAACGAATCAAGGAGAGTTTTCAAAAAAGTCCAAATTGCAATGCAAAAGAGCATGCCCAGAAGATATGTGAAGAGGGCATTGCAATCTGTGCAGAATTAGCAAAGTTTGCACCAGAAGGGACATGTGAAGATGCCAAAACAAAGAAGTTGATTGAAAGGATCAGAAAACTGACTGACTCAGCTCGCAGTTTTGATAGCAAAAGTAAAGACACAACAAAGTCTTCTGCTCTGACTCCCACACCACCAATAATGAAGAAAGAAGAAAGTAAATCTGGGAAGATGAGTGCTTCACAAAGAGCATCAGAGAATGCCCGGTTCCGCATCGAGCAGAGCCGCGCTCAACTGGATAAAACCAGAGAGATCTATGAGAAGAGTGTAGAGAACATGGAGAAAAACCAAAAGGAGCTGACTGAAATCCTGATCACCATGAGGAACTGTGAGCTAAAAGAGATAGACTTTAATACCACTATACAAATGCTGGTGAAAGGTATGGATGCCATGGGGAGAGTGAAGGAGCAGTGGGAGAAGATGATACGATTTTTTCAGATGGTGTCCAACATTGTGAAAACCAGCCTGACCAGAACCCTTAAAATGTTTGTCACCGCATCTGAGAAAACACAAACACTTTCCTACAATGGAAAGCTTTTCTCCAAAGATCTGCTCTACACTCAAGCCTTTCAAGCCACCAACATATCAAACCTTGTCCACATGATTTCAGCAACTTACACCGAGGTGTCCACCAAACACATCATGGATCGTATCAGCTCTTTGGGAAAACTGATGGCCATGGACAAGGACAAGCGTGAGTTTCTGTCTGAGCGTCTGATGTTGCAGAACTCCTGTGATGAGGCTCAGAAAGCCATCTTACACCTTGTCTTTAAGAATAAGCAGGAGTTTGAAAGGAAAAGTCTTGCAAGACTGGAGAAGATTGATAAAGAGCTTCTCGCCATCCTCCCACCTGCTGCTCCAGAAGAGCTCAAGAGCATTCAAGAAGCTGTTCAAAGCGGATTCACAGAGGAAGAGGAAGCAGCCTACATCTGAGATAATACTCGTCTACAACTATATTCAATATACTTAAAGCATAAAATATAGTTGAATTGCTCTATAACGATTACATAATTATAATTCAGCATCCTTTTAAAATAAGCTTTAATAAGAATTAATAATGATTTTTCAAATATTTTAATCAAAAGTATATTTCATATTTCTTACAATATACATCATAGTTTTTACATAATTGTTTTTGAAATGAATTGAAAAATATTCATCTTAAAGATTAAAGACTTGCATTATATGATTCACTTTTGTTATATTTCATTAACTCACTTTAAATCTTTTATCCTAATTGCACAAAAATTATGAATACTTAGTTCATAATTAATCTCCTGTCATATAAATGTCCTTAAAATCACACATTTATTTTGCATTTAAAATGAACTTTTTCTTGCACTATTTGCTAATGCACCTTTTAAATGATGACATTTTCCCCTTGCAATTTAGCACAAGGAAAGATTTCTTTATGTAATAAATATATAGCTTTGTCCTCAGTACTTTCTCATTTGATATTTGATTTGATACGTTTAATACAGTGACAGTGTAGGTGTGTGTGTTTGAGTGTACGAGCCCATCTTTGGGAGGCGCTAATGATGCGAAACAAGTCATTATATTTCTTGACAGATTCATATATATATATATATATATATATCTATATGGGATCTATACAAATGTGTGTGTGCAGGCGTCCCCAGGTCTTAAAGGAGCAATGACAGTCTAAATGAAGAGACTGAACATCCTTGAACAAAGGTACCATGCTTCACTCTATAATGACTGTGTAGGGTTTCAGCTCTGGTTCAGAGGTGAATCAGATCTTTAAGGATTTGGGTTCATTTTATCAAACTGAATTAAAATGTATAATGTAAACTTTATCGACTACCCATCCAGCATTTAGTACAATTTAGTGTATCTTACCAGTTCTGCTTATCACGTGGCCACTGATGATAACAAAATCTAGTATTTATGAGCAATTATGAGCAAGGTAACTTAAGATCTGGGCAAATGTTTAGACTTTAAAATACACAACCAGGACAACAGTTCTTTATAAAGAAACAAAAATGTATTTGACTAGTCTACGATACATTAAACTACACTAACTGTGCAGGTGTGTGTGTGAGTGTATGTGCCCATCTTTGGGAGATGCTTATGAATATTAATAAGTATGCAAATACAACATTCAAGTGACAAGGTGTCAAAACGAACAAGATGCAGGAAACCCAAACAAGTGAAGATTTTTCTTGATAGATTTCGTAAAAAGTTTGCGCCTTTCTGTAGTTTTTTTGCGAGTTGCCTCTGTGTCCACAATGATGGTTGTTTCGAAGAAAATTATAATGAGATCTCAGTGCCATGGAAGTGAGGTTGGGTGTAATTAGCATACTAAAAGTACAGGCTGCACAAAACAATAAAAAAATAAAATGTTTATAGATAGATATGCAAGTACAAGAAAATAAAGGTATTACTCATGATTTTTATGAATATTCTTTTTATTTATTGTGCATTTGCATAGTCTGAAACATTGCTAAATTCTCACTGTTTTTTAAATTAATTTATTTATTTATTCATTCAACAACAATGAATGATTATGACTCACTACACTGTAAAAAATAAAACTGTACTGTCCTCAATAAATATGGTGAGACATTTTTGCACTTAAAAATATTGAGTAAATATAACAGTTGTGAAGTTATATAAATATACTTCATGAATTAATTACACGTCAGTATGAGCAGAACTGTATAACTACATTTAGTACAATGATGTACAAAATTGAGTAAATGTAATAAAATTCACCGTTAATGTCATGGTAGGTAACCCTAAGTAAAAATGAGTAAAAAAAAAAAAAAAAGTAGATATAATTGAAATGCAAGGTAGAAGAAAAAATCTAGGAGAAAACTAGACAAATGTGCTACATTTCCAAAAATATTTTAATTGAATTGAATTTGTACTGCTCTCTCACAGAATTATTTTTACCCTTTCCTTAAGGAGTATTTGAATTCAGGTCAATATATCGAATGACACCAATTTATAAACAAAGAAACAATACACACATTACCATTTTAATTAAACATTTATTTGCGGAATTTGAAAAGACATAAAGTCAAGTTTACTTTGCAGATGACTGAATTCATCTTCTTAGTAAACTTTCTCAAACAAAACATGTCCCATACATTATACAGTTAAGCCTGTATGTGAAAAGGAGCCTCCTGTAGGAGAATCTAATGAGTCACACATTTCACATCTGAAAGATTGCACACCTTCAGACTCTTCAGTTTCCTGCAAACTAAGGGGTTTATACAAATCTGTGTGCAGACGTCCCCGGGTCCTAAAGCAGCAATGACTGTCTAAATAAAGACACTGAATATCCATGAACAAAGGTATATGCTTCACTCTATAATGACCGAATTTCCTTTTGATGATGTTACAAATGCGCAGAGTTAATGCAGAGTTAACACTGCCACCCCATAGGCTGGCACATAAAAAAAAAAGGATAGTGTAAAAGTGTGACTGTTACTGTAAAGCGTAGCAGACTGGTACAATAGTACTTCCATTCACATACAGTACTACGAGTGGTGTTCAAGTCAAAGCGGGACTTGTGGTGAAAATTCTCTGAAACGAATATGTTAAACTGATTTGATTTTCAGGCGGCACGGTGGTGTAGTGGTTAGCACTGTCGCCTTGCACCGCCAGGGTCCGGGTTCGATCCCGGAGTTTGCATGTTCTCCCCGTGCTTGGTGGGTTTCCTCCGGGTACTCCGGTTTCCTCCCACAGTCCAAAGACATGTAGGTTAGGCTAATTGGTGTTCCCAAATTGCCCGTAGTGTGAGAGAGAGAGAGTGTGTGTGTGTCTGTGCCCTGCGATGGATTGGCACCCTGTCCAGGATGTACCCTGCCATGTGCCCGAAGTTTCCTGGGATCGGCTCCAGGCCCCCGTGAACCTGAATACAGGATTAAGCGCTATAGATGATGAGTGAGTGAGTGATTTGATTTTCACTGAGCCCACTGCAGTCATTCTAGTGAACATTCCAGTGGAATGCTTTCAGGAAAAACGGACTGATTTGTTCACCAAAGGCATTTTACTTTTGCAGAACAATGCACAATCGCATATATAGAGAAATATATATAAATAAAGGGAGCTTTTACTCTTATTAGTATGTTCTGTTATTTTGCACAATCAGAGGACCTGCTTTGACTTGAACGGCCCTTGTATACAAATAAAAACCCAACTTTATTAAGGCATTAAGATTACATTCATTTTTAACTTTGGCAGTGGTTACACATTTAATACTCCTGTATTATTAAAATAAATGGTTGACATTTACCACCTCTGTTTTATTTCCCTTCAACTTCTCTTCTTTAGTGTACAAGTCTTGCACAGTGTCCAGAGGGATTCTGAGCCGTTCTTCTTGCAGAATAGTGTCCAGGTCACTACGTAATGCTGGTGGAGGAAAACGTTTCCTGACTTGCTCCTCCAAAACACCCCAAAGTGGCTCAATAATATTTAGATCTGGTGACTGTGCAGGCCAGGGGAGATGTTCAGCTTCACTTTCATTTCCATCAAACCACTCAGTCACCAGTCGTGCTGTGTGTATTGGTACATTATCATCCTGATACACGGCACCGCCTTCAGGATACAATGTGTGAACCATCGGGTGCACGTCGTCCTCCAGTATGGTTCGGGCTTGGCAGTAACGCGTCCATCTAGCACAAGTATTGGGTCTACAGTAGGGAATGGCATGATATTGCAGTCCAAACCATCACTGATCCACCCCCATGCTTCACTCTGGGCATGCAGCAGTCTGGGTGGTACAGTCGCTTCTTTGGAGCTTCTCCACACCGTAACTCTCCCGGATGTGGGAAAGACAGTGAAGGTGGACTCATCAGAGAACAATACATGTTTCACATTGTCCACAGCCCAAGATTTTCGCTGCAGGCACCATTGAAACCAACATTTGGCATTGGCACGAGTGGCCAAAGGTTTGGCTATAGCAGCCCGGTCAAGTACATTGACCATGTGGAGCTCCTGAAGAACAGTTTTGGTGGAAACAGGAGAGTTGAGGTGCACATTTAATTCTGCAGTGAGTTGGGCAGCTGTGGGTTTATGTTTTTTGGATACACTGCGGATTCGCACCCGGACATCCCTTTCAGACGGCTTCCTCTTGCATCCACAGTTACTCCTGTTGGATGTGGTTCGTTCATCTTGGTGGTATGCTGACATTACCCTGGATACCGCGGCTCTTGCTGTCTTGGTCACAGATGCGCCAGCAAGACGCACACCAACAATTTGTCCTCTTTTGAACTCTGATATTCAGAGTTCATAATATTGTGTGCCTTGCAATATTTTAAGCAAAACAAGGCTGGTATTTCAATTTCATGTTACTTTCTCCAAACTATAATTCTAATAAAAATGTTGCACTTTTACAAAATTTATTTCACAGCTTTAGTTAATAGTTCCTTAGCACATTTATGCAATCCATAGCATATTCAATAATGTATAAGTACACTGCATTGTTTGTGGAGTACTTGTAGTGCTTTTGCATTTTAAATACATTTTAGAACATCATGTAGTCAGGACTTTAACTTAAGTAATGGTTGAAGTCCTTTTTTTTTTTCAACAAAGCTATGCTGCAGTATGCTGCTAATTTCTTCTTAAATTTCCTTCTTAAAGTGTCCAAGTAAAACAAGAGGACTCGCAGTTCAGTGTGTGAGGTATATTCAATTATTTGAATATGCTAGTATTATATTCCCACCACAGTAGCGGTACTTAGCCTATTGCTAAGTTAGCTATCGTTAGCTATCAAGCACAGCTGTGAAAGTATTCAGAAAAATAACTTACACCCTATAACGTTGTGTATGCATGCAGACATTAGTTGTGCTAGCTGCTTACTAATAGTTGTTTTTTAGGCATTTATTTTGATATGTCCAACTCAAACAGTATGTGATTTTTAGAGATCTTATAATGGCAACGTAACCTTTTTATTATTGTGACATTTACAAGACCACAGAATATTTTTTTAGAATATACACATCTGCACTAATTTTAATTCAACAGTTTAGGGACGGCCCCTTCCTGTTCCAACATGAATGCACACCATGCATGAGTGAGTTTGGTGTGGAAGAACTTTGGTGTGGAAGTCTTGTCTGCAATGGACAGTCGTGACCTCAACCCAACAGAACACCTTTGAGATGAATTAGAGCGGATACTGCGAGCCACACCTTCCCATCCAACATCAGTGACTGACCTCACAAATGTGCTTCTGGAAGAACTAAAATTCCCATAAACACACTCCTAATCCTTGTGGAAAGCCTTCCCAGAAGAGTTAAAGCTGTTATAGCTGCAAAAAGGCCAACATCATATTAAACCCTACGGATTAGAATCGGATGTACTGTAATTGCTGTTCACAGAGGGTCTTCTGGATCCTCAAAATGAATATTAAAGTCTATAGCATTTAATGGTCTGTCTACAAAAATGATAAGGTTTGAGAGAAAATCCACAAATTCACAAAGAAATTAGTTCCTGGGGATCCAAGAGAAGTCTGCAATGGACAGTCCTGACCTCAAATGTAAATAATAAATAGCGGAATCGACTTAGCAGACTTAATATTTATGGCTACACTTGTAGCTTTTAAGAAAACTTAAGATGCATAAAACTTTTGTCCATGTTTTTGTTAAATGGTCAGATTAACATTATAAATAATGGTGATGTCTCCTGATGTAGTCATATCCAGGAGGACCTGCTTCATTTATTGTAGATTTCTGTTAAACACAGTATATCAAACTTCTGATCAGTGATCATTTCATTGACAATAAATGCTTTAGATGTAAGAAATCTAATAGTAGTGGCTCTGTGTAATCTCCGATTACCCTTGTTCTGAGACTACAAGCTAAATTGCAGGAAATCAGAGCAGCACCTTCCCAAGTAAGATGGACACCATCCTGTCCTAACAGGTCAGCATTGCTCATATAGGTACTCCAATTATCTACAAAGTCCACATAGTTTGCAGAGCACGAACTGGACTTCCAGTGGTTCAGTGACTATAATGTGCTTTAAGGTGTCACCACATTGCTTTGGAATGGGGCCAAAGCATTCTACTTCATCAGACATTGTCTTTGTTCATTTAAACACCTCTGTAAAGTTTTTCTCACTCTGACAGACAGAGACATATATTGTTAGCTCTTATGTACTTTTATCTTGGAGACCCTATACTGGCCAAAGCCAGTATAAAAAAAAAGCCTTAACACAGCTGAAGAAATGAGAAACCAAACAAAGCTTGAGATGCAGCCATATGCCAACTAAGAAGAGCATTTGACTCCTGCTCCACTCTCCATAGCCATCCTAGGAGCATCCTTCATCTCCTCCAGTGCAGATTTCTCTATCAACAAGAACCCACCTAAAGATGGCTACAAGTACATCAGATACCCAGATTCATTTCGTGCCTGCCTCATGCAGGTGTGTAACACTGGCTGGAAGGCTTTCAATGAGGCCCATAAGAACATGGATCAAATTATTAGACTCCATACCATGGCAGTTCCAGATTACATGAAGGAGGCTGTGAAGATCCTGTTCAAAGACATTGGTGATATTGTTCAAGCCCAGCTGGAGAATATTTCTGTCATTGCAGACGACTGTCTTCAGCTAGCTCCTTCAACAGAAGAAACCACTATACAAATGCTGGTCAAAGGTATAGATGCCATGGGAAGAGTGAAGGAGCACTGGGAGAAGATGGTGTGCTTCTTTCAGATGGTGTCCAACATCGTGAAAACCAGCCTGTCCAGAACTCTTAAAGATTTCGCCACCACATCTGAGAAAACACAATCACTTTCCTACAGCGCAAAACTCTTCTCCAAAGATCTGCTCTACAATCAAGCCTTTCAAGCCATTAACATATCCAACATTGTCCATATGATCTCAGCAACCTACACTGAGGTGTGCAACAAGCACATCATGGATCGTATCAGCTCTCTGGGAAAACTGATGGCTATGGACAAGGACAAGCCTGAGTTTCTGACTGAGCGTCAGATGTTACAGAACTCCTGCGATGAAGCACAGAAAGCCATCTTACGCCTTGTCCTTAAGAACAAGGAGGAGTTTGAAGAAAAGAGTGGTGCAAGAATAGAGAAGATTGATAAAGAGCTACTTGCCATTCTCCCTGCTGCTGCTCCAGAAAAGATCAAGAGCATTCAAGAGGCTGTTAAACGTGGATTCACCGAGGAAGATGAAGCAGCCTATGCAAAAGTGAATTAACAACAGCAACAACAGCAGCAGTGAATTAACAACAGCAACAAATGGATAAAATACTATTTATTTAATATTTTATTAAAAGAATTCTGAAAGCATAAATGCTTTATAATAATTATATTACATAACGACTAGTAATATAGTTAACACAACTGTTTAATTCACTTGAAATGTTTTATCCTAATTGTACTCATAATACAAAGATTATAAACACTTAGGATATTATATTCCATAATGTCATATATTGCTGTTACATCATTTGTTTTGTAATGAACACCAAAAAAAGATTTCTTACTGATACGTAATAAATGTTTTTTGGTTTGTGCTTAGTGCTTTCTCATTTAATAGTACTGAAACTTTAGATTATAAACAGGATCTATGGGTCATTTTCTCCATCTTTATGTGTGTTTACCATTATAAAGACCATAAAAAAAATAAAATGGATGGGACAAGAATTATCCAAACTTAAAAGGGAGAGCCAGAAGGAAACACAGACACGAGGGCTCCCAGAGGTGTAAAGCAACCAATCACTTCACCATCAACAACCCTGAGTGGGGATCTAAATACTTTATAATACTTTATATCCATGAGTCCCCCCACCTAAGGCAGATGTAACATGGTTAAAAAGAAGATTTAATTTAAAGAGTAAAGAATCTTATGCGAATTTCATTAAATAAAAGTTTTGATTATATTTGTTGTTGTATGAAGGCTATTAATGGCACTGCAGATGTAGTATTTTGTCCCTCTCTTTCCATAACTCAACAGATAAGAGATTGGAAGTTTGAATCATTTTAGTGACTCGGTTCTTTGAATCTCTTTCATCTAAATGAACAAATCTTTTTGGAGTCATCTGGTTCATTTTGTTCTTTTGATCAGAAATAAAATAAAATGTTACTTTCAATAAACAGACCCCCAACACGTCTACATACACAAATTTGGCTATAATTCCAGTAATGAAAATATTACAATCCTCATAAACAAAACTCATGTCAAATCACAGACATTAACATCATCGGCGCATATGGTGATGTCGCAACAAGCCAAAATCTCCATTTCCCCTGTCCACACAATACCACTGAAAATGGATTTTTGGAAATTCTTCACTGTGGATTGAGTTTTCCAGAAACTCAGTTTCAACGACCAAAACTGTGGTCATATGTGGATGAAAGGCCAAAACCAAAGAGAGGAATCTCTGTTTTTAAAAAAATACCCAGCTACATGTAGACATGGCCTAAAGCTCAAATTAAATGTAGTCTATACAAAGCAACTACAGTTATCTGCCAATAGGGGGCATCCCTGACAGAAACTTTTTTCAAGACTTGGAAAATCATTCTAGATGACTACATCATGAACCTGGTTGAGAAAATCTGAGTATGTATGCAAAGCTAAAATCTAAGCCTGTGCATAATTTGAAGAATCTAAAGTATAACATATTAACTTTGTTAAAGCAGTGATTCTATTTACCATATACAGCCTGCATTCTGGAAATGTTGGGGCGTTTTCATTTTTTATTTTTTATTTGAATAATATAAAAACTAAATGGTTTAGCTGACTTTAAATTACATGAGCCAATATTTCATTCATAATAGAACATAGAGAACATAAGACATATTTAAACTGAAAGATTTTACACTTTTATCCACTAAATGAGCTCATTTCAAATTTGATACGTCCCTGCTGAAAAATCCAGCATAGACCTGCTATGCTGGTTAATACTGGTTAGTGCTGGTTTGATGCTGGTTTAGCTGGTGAACCAGCATATCTACGCTGATGAAACCTTACGACCAGCATTGGTCTTGCTAGTTAGTGCTGGTCTGGTGCTGGTTTAGCTGGTGAACCAGCATAACTAATGGAAGACCAGCATGCCTGCTGAAAACTCCAGCATAGGCCAGCATGATTTATATGCTGGGCCACCAGAAAGGTTTTGGTAGTTAAAATTGGTTACCATTTTAGCTTATTATCTTGTTTTTTGTTTTTCAGCTAGTACTGAAAACAATGTGTGATGTAAATACATGGAGCTTGTAGTGTTATCTTTAAATGCATTTACATACAAGAGCCAAAAATAATCCATTTACCAAAAACATGTGAATACATTGTTTTACATTTATTAAATATCTGCTGCATTGTCTAAAAACACAACACAAACCCTTTATATAAATGCACTGGCAATAAATGCATATATAAAAAAAGTAATCAATGGAAATCAAATAAAACTGAAAAAAAAAAAAAAACAGCATAGACCATCGTAGCTGGTCACAAGCTTGAGCAGCAATTATACCAGCATATGTTGTTTTGGTGCTGGTATGCTGGGCACCAGCATCAGTAAGGTGACCAGCATACCAACACCAGCATCATGGTCGTTATAATGCTGGTCACCAGCACCTGCATCAGGAGGGTTACCAGCATACGAGCACCATCATTTTTAACCATAAACATAAGCGTAATACATCATTTGATGTCTTTGTTTGCTTATGTAAACTCACATATCAATAAAACATTGTGCTTTTGTAAAATAAAATAATAAACAGGGTGCGCTTTTTGCCGTCTCAATCTCCCCGAAAATCATTTTGAAATGCGTCACTAAAATGAACTGAAACTCAGTGAATACTGCACACACAGATATCCATACATCTATATACAGTACAGACCAAAGGTTTGGACACTTTCTCCTTCAAAGAGGTTGAATTTGTATTATGGCGAGAAAAAAGCAGCTAAGTAAAGAAAAACGAGTGGCATCATTACTTTAAGAAATAAAGGTCAGTCAGTTGGAAAAATTGGGAAAACTTTGAAAGTGTCCCCAAGTGCAGTCACAAAAAGCATCAAGCGCTACAAAGAAACTGGCTGACATGCGGACCGGCCCAGGAAAGGAAGACCGAGAGTCGCCTCTGCTGCGGAGGATAAGTTCATCCGAGTCACCAGCCTCAGAAATCGCAGGTTAACAGCAGCTCAGATCAGAGAGCAGGTCAATGGCACACAGAGTTCTAGCAGCAGACACGTCTCTAGAACAACTGTTAAGAGGAGACTGTGTGAATCAGGCCTTCATGGTAGAAGATCTGCTAGGAAACCACTGCTAAGGACAGGCAACAAGCAGAAGAGACGCGTTTGGGCTAAAGAACACAAGAAAGAACACAAGAAAGAAAACTCGCTGAGTGAGAAGGGGTGTCCAAACTTTTGCTCTGTACTGTATATATACCCATATACATCTATAGAAAGCATAAAGTGTCTAAGTTTAAATGTAACAAGCTTAATCAAAAATAAATGTTCTCAGTTTATGTAATCCATATGAATGTAAGGAGAGATTCAGTCTTTCTGCCACACTTCATTCACTGATAATGACCTGAGACAGGACACGCCCACACGCTGCTCACAGGGAAACAGTCAGGGTAATCTACATACAAGGCCACGCCCCCAAACACACACACACACACACACACACACACAGTAGATCCGATCATTTCCCTGCGCGTGTACAGGTTTCTGAAGCTCTACAGAATGTTCTGGACAGTGGGAGGAGTTTAGATTTACCTCAGAACAACACTGAGACTCCAACAGAGAATGAAGGAAGAGAATCCAGCAAGCTGTTACCATGGGTAAGTTTTTAAATCTTATAATCCTTATTCTGATAATATAAAACTAATATTAATTTATTTTTCCTCATTTTCTCACAAACTTTTGCCAGTTTATGTGAAACATTGTCATTTAATGTCACTTACATGGTTTGGTTAGCATGTAGATAACACTGCTAAATCATGCTAACATACTGCCTTATGTAGCTTAGCACAAACAGGTTAGCTCACAGGTGGCTAAGCTAATGCCTTACAGTATGTAGATTACAGATGGTTGTCAGTATCAGCTGTGGTGTAAATGTTTATAATATATTCACCCCGGTTTGGAGAGCTTCATGTTATGGTGGCTATTTGGTTCAGTTTTTGGTTAACTTATGACACTGCTATCTATAATGTTATTTAGCACAAACACTTCAGCTCCCGTTGCCTAAAATACTGCCTTATGTATCTTACAGATGTTTGTGATATTAAGGTGTAAATGTAAATCGTAATGCAAAAAGTATAAATCGTTGTATAACATTGCAAAAGTTTGTGTTGTCTTTATGCAAGGTCAATAGTTATTGATGCTAATATACAATAATTTTATTATCATCATGCTTATGTTTGGTTTTCCTTTTTTATAAACAGTTGTGCCGGTGAAAATGAGCAGCCACCTGTTTTGTAGAGACCAAATGCAAACAAGTCAAGTCAAGTCAAGTCAAGTAGGCTTTTATTGTCATTCCAACCATATACAGTTAGTACACAGTGAAACGAAACAACGTTCCTCCAGGACCAGGGTGCTACATACATGCAACGACATAAATTTACAACATACATTTTACATTAAGTTACTCTAAAAGAAGAACTATCAATATTATACAAAGATACACTATAGACAAAGTGCACATGCAAATGTGCAAACAAAGAGGTACATGACAGACACAACGATGTAACACACAACAGTACTTTTTTGGTGAAGGATGAATTGAGGTAGTGGGAAGAGCAGCAGTAAACAGTTTACATTTGACAAGAGTATTGTGTGCAAATAGCAATAAATATTGTGCAAAAAAATTGCGAGGAGCAGCACAGGTAGGTATGAGCAGATTGAGATGGATGTATATCAGTGTGATTGTGCATGTGTGCATCAGTTCAATCCAGATGTTATTTTAGTTCGTCTGAGTGATTTGTGTGTGTGCGTGTGCGTGTGTGTGTGTATATGTGTGTGTATCAGTCCAGTCCCTTTGTCTGAACTACTTCAGGGCCCATAAACTTGCAGACTCCTAAATAAAGAGTGAGGGCCAAGTTCACTCATTTACACACCTGTGGTGTGAAGGTGTCCCTGAGAGGTTGGTCTCATGTTTTGCTTTTGTTATTTTTATGTAGTTTTTTTTAATCAAAACTTGTTTGCTGTTCATAGTTAAATTATCATATTGTTACAAATGTGAATATTGTATATTTTGTTACATATTAAACATTGTTAATACTGTTTGTGTTGGCCAATAAAGCTGATTTTATACTGATTCTGTTCTATATTTTACAGAGTTATTGGATGACCATCTTGCATGTATTCTGGCTTTTATACCATACCAACATGTGATGGGGTGGTCAACAGCTGGGATGCATGGGCAGCATATGTTGTGTTTTGGTGCTGCTATTCTGGTGACTCTGCTTATGCTAGTGCTGTTGGGGGAAAAAAACAGCTTGACCAGCAATAATACCAGCATATGTTGTGTTTTGGTGCATTGGGGACCAGCATATCAGCACCAGCATCATGGCACTATAATGCTGGCCACCAGCATACCAGCACCAAAACACAACATATGCTGGTCTATGCTGTTTTTTTTTTCAGCAGGGTATGCACCAGTGTTTGCTGAAAATATTGTGCATTTTTTCCATTTCCAAGAGAGACTGTGTTAACATCTTTTCAATTGAAAATCACCAAACTCTGTTATTTATCAAGGGGTGCCCAAACTTTTGCATAAGACTGCATATATCTGTACAAACTACATCAAATAGAAAAAATCTCTGAATTAAATCTTGGATTTTCTTTTTATATCTTGAATCTATTTTGTCCCAGTTGAAAGAATAATGCTGATTTAGTGTGTGCACACATTGTTTTATATTCAGTCCATACGTCACTGAGCTTCATCAGGCAGAGAGAGAGAGAGAGAACAAGAGAGAAGAGGGTGGAAAAAGTTTCGGTGGTTTTTATGATCAAACCACGTCAGTGAAGTTTGCAGCTTTACGTTACGAGTTTACCACATCTTAGAGTATAAAAGACATCAATCGCAGAAATTTCCACAAAATACTACTTTTTTTCTGCTCTTCCACACTTTACAGGCTGACACATGCACACTGAATGAATATCTTACTGTTCCAGATCTTTATTGAAAGGCAAAGGCACCAAAACTTCAAATTCAACCCAACATGAAAGTTTGACTGCTCACATATATAATGAGATAAATATGTACATCACTCTGGATATCTAGGTGGAATCCAGGTTGACCAGTCAGGTGATTGTGCCTTATCAGTAGCAGCCCCTAAACTCTATTTTAGGATTGTACAGCACTTTAGTTCACTGTGTTGTGTTAAATGGGCTTTAACAATACATTTTACTTGACTTGTGTTCAAGTCAAATGTTTATTAGCATTAGCATCATTAAGGGAACATCGTCTTCGCCCTTTTCTTTAGGCGTTGCTGTTCTTCTGTGTCGTACCACTGATGGATGCTACTGGCAGCTACTGGCCACTCGATACCGATCCCGATTCAGCAAGGCAGTGGCTCTAATGACTTTCTGTTTAGAATTTCTGCCATTTCTATGTTCATTAATTGTGTCCTTTTGTTTTAAAATCTTTACTCTACTAAATAAAAGCATTTTTAGAGCGTTAAAATTCAGTTTGGACTTGCTCAAGTGGTGTTTTTTCAGAAATTAATAATTATACTGGTTGTCAGAAGTTATAGTTGTATACTAATAAAGTAAAACAACTGTAAGAAATAAGTTCCTTTAAATTTTTATGTCTCTTAAAAGCACTCAGGTCTTGTGATATTACATGCTTGGATTTACAAATTGGAGCATAAATGTTAAGAGGAAGGAAAACGATAAATAGCTTTAAAAAATCGTTAGCCCTGACCTGTCTTGTGTGTTCCTTGGGCTTCCTGATGCGGTTTGTTCACTATTGTTCTCTAACAAACCTCTGAGGGTTTTACAGAACACCTGAATTTGTACTGAGATAAAATTAAACACAGGTGGACTCAAATTTGACTTTGAAGGCAATTGGTTCCACTGTACTTTAGTTAGGGGTACCAGAAGGGTACCAGGGCTGAATACAAATGCATATGCCACTTTTTTTTTTTTTTTTTTTTGGAAACACTGATTTTTTTTTTAACTCTTCACAGTTATGTGCCAGGCACATATGGGCAGTGGTGGCTCAGTGTGTTAAGGCTCTGAGTTACGGATCGGAAGGTCGGCAGTTCGAGCCCCAGCTCCGCTGCCCCAGATTGCTGCTGTTGGGCCCTTGAGCAAGGCCCTTAACCCTGTCTGCTCCAGGGGCACCGTAAAAATGGCTGACCCTGCGCTCTGAGCCCGGCCTACTGACAAGAAGCTGGAATATGCAAAGAATAAAGAATTTCACTTTGCAGTAATGTATGTGTGACCAATAAAGGCTGACTTAACTTGTGTTGGTCTATGACATAAAATACATTTACGTTTGTGGTTGTAATGTGACAAAATGTGGGGAAGGTTTAAGTGGTATGAATAATATTGCAACGCACTGTTTATGAATAAACCAACAGTTTTGAATGATGTAACTGATGTAAAACATTGGAGATGAAAGATTTTACATCCTAGACATTAGTAATGTACACTGTAAAAAATAATTTTTTGTGATTGTAAATAAAGATAGTATAATTTAAGTACATTTTACAAACAAATTCTATTTAGTCTTTTTATTTGGAAATGTTACGTTTAATTCAATAAGCTATTTGAGGTTTTGTTGTAATGTATTGCACTTGAATACATAATATTCAAATGGAGTAAACTCATGGAAATTACCAAGTATTATTTACTTTGTGTTTTGTCATTTAATGAACTAATGCAAAAATGGCAAAGCTTACTCCACGAAGCCAGGCAATCTGTGCGCCTGCTCTCCTGGGTCAGAAGTGGCGCGCAGAAGAGAAAACCAACGGATCTTTTCTTGAAGAAGGTTTATACATGGTAAGTTGTGAAATATTTGTTTATTGGTCAATTTAGTTACGGTTGTAGTAAAGTATAGAGCTATTAAGCTGTCCTGGTGGTTAAAGATTTAACCATAGACTCCGTGTTGATAGAGCTGAGTTCGCTAAACAACCGATTTGCACAAACAAAAGTTATTAGCAACTAGCATCTGTGTCGAAAACAATTGTCTTGTATTTTACATGTAATCGTCGGAGAACTTTAATGTACAGTGAACTTTGAAATA